>BMAO01014411.1:0-27404 GCA_019973975.1 Trichonephila clavata | reverse complement strand
AATTGTTTTCTTAATTTAAATTGTGTTTTCGAATTAACTGAAAACATCAAATCTATTTTCAGTGAATCATTCCGATCGATGATTTCAATCAGATCGAGGCACGAAATTTATCGTGGCAAGTTTTTACGCCTGCCGTTAGCCACAACGTGGAGCCCCATGTAGGTGACAGTGCGATTTGAGCTCCGTTCCACCTCAATTTTGAGGGAAACTTGTCAGGAAGCCTCCCCACCATTCCCACGAGAGGACTTGAGGCTCAATGGTTTTTATGGTACCACCTCCGCACAGGCACTATGCATTTACAAACATCCATGCCCTCTCCGGGATTCGAAACCAAGCCCTACGGTACCGCAGTTAGCGTCACTAACAGCTATATCATCTGGGCGGCTATTTCATATACTACTCCAAGTAATAGAAATCATCACGGGAATACATCTGGAAAGTAGCTCAAAAATACATTACACTGTACGGAATGATTCATAAAAAAGTTTTCCATTTCCATACGCTGTACAACAGTGACAAAGGTAAGCACCACCTCAATGAATCATAAGGTAGATATACTCTTTAAGTTTGTACCTGTCCCCTGACGGAGGTGACGTAGCAATAGCTTGCGTGTCATGTGACTAATCAGTCAAAATGACGGTGTTAGGAGTGGTAAAAGCTTTTCTTGTTCTTGAATTTAGCAAAATGTCACGAAAGCCACATTTTAGAAAGGTTTCCTCAGTTGCAAGACCAACACTGACAACTTCATTCTCCAATTGGATGGTGAACCACCACACTGGTCGACCTACGTGCGAGATCACCACACTGTACATCTCCCCCTCACAGTTGGATTGGACGAGTCACGCGCTACAACATGCACCTACCAATGGCCATCCAGAAGTCCTGCCTTAAAACTTTGTGATTTGTTCCAATGGGGATACGTAAAGGTAAAGATATTCGCCCCTTCCCTTTTTGTTGACCTAGTAGAGCTGAAACAGCGTTTTACAACCACTATCGATGGACTTGATTCAGATATCGTAAGGCGTGTTTGGGCTGAAACGGATTACTGGCTGAATGTGTGTCGTGTGATAACGGTTTACACATAAAAATTATCTGACTATCTCTAAAAAAACTTCAAATAATCCCATACAATTCTTTTACAAGTAACATATAATATATCATAAATTATTCAGGATTTATAGTGCATTGAAACTGTATACTTCATCATAAATTCATCCTTTATCATTACAGGCGTAATGTAGTTCTGAACTGAATAATCTATTACACTTTAAGCATGGGATATAATCAGGTGTGAGTGAAAGCTCTTTTCGCTTAGGCAAGTATAATTTTCAGTTAAATTGACGTTGCATATAATATAGAAATGACAAAAATCGTTGTCCAGTGAAATGTGCAGGGACCTTGCATTCCAATGTATTGCCTTACAATGGATTTTCTTGCGAGGCTTCTTTTTAATATTAACTTGGTTTAGGGTTTTAACGAGAAAGTTTGGTTGACAAGTAATTTTACACAGGATAAGTGATATGCAGATGCGTAATTGTTGTGAACAGGTAGAAATGGAGAAAGAGCCAGATAAACAGTAATTCAAAGCTTTGACGGTATACCTAGTTTATTGTTTACAAAATTAGTAAAATTATAGGACAAAGGTATGAACAGCTTTTGGTCAGTGTCTGACCAAATTGTTATATAAACAGCCTGTGATTTAATATCAGTCAGTATTGAAGGACAGTAACTAGACATTCGTTACATTTAGACAAGTAAAATTTTAATTATTTAAAATTAAATATTCGTACCTAACTTGTTCTCATACTTCGAGCAAGAACAATAAATAAACCAATCAGTAGTTTGACTTCGTAGCTTTGACTAAAAGACGAGGACACCTGATCTCTGACACTACATTCTTCAAACTCATATCCCAAGCCAACGTGAAGGCTTCAAGATCCGTGAAATTTAACGTGTTGTTGTTGTTGCTTATGCCACCTGATCGACAGTAACATCAGATCAAGGTCCACGAAATTCATCGCGGCTAAGGGCTAGAATTTTACGCCTGTCGTTAGTCTAAGCTTTTGAGCCCCCATGAAGGTGACAGTGCAATTTTTCTCGGTAAAACACGATAGATGGCGATACCATTCGGACCCACTGATTTAATGATCACGTTCGCCGTATATACTCGGTGGGCATTTAGTGGCATCGGGCATCGAACCCAGACTTTCCGGTCTGGAGTCCAATGCTCTAACCACTAGGCTACCCACGGCCCAATTTAATGTAAATCAATCCATCAACACGGAGGTTTTTCAGTGATACCAGGATTCGATCCCAAGACTCTACAGAAATACTCTCAGGCACGAGTTCGTGATCTTACCCACTCGGCAACCGCGGCCACCATACATTTAAGACTGTCTTCGGCAAATGTATGAAGGCCTAAACTAAACTTGAAGTACATTTTTAGAAAGAAAAATGACTCAATTTTCGTTAAATTTGGCAACACTGCAATCAATACATTTGTTTATAATATAGTACCTTTAAAATTTAAAAATATTGCATAAATAATTATTTTTACGTTTTAACATGTAAAAGGATATCTCATGTAACATTACGATGTAGAAGACAAAATAGGAAACACATTTTGTGCCATAAAAAATAGGTCAACTTGGATAAAAATGAGGAGTACGATAAAATATGTTGCACTCTATAGGATAGCAAAGTCAGAATATGGTGTTATTTTTGGAATATTTTTTATCTAGAAAAAACCTCCAAATCTGGGTCATATTCTTTAACATTACACCGAAGACAGCCTTAACAGAAGAAAAATCAAAGCAGCATTTTTACAGATTCCAAGATCGGTTCAATAAAAATCCCATTTGTTCTACAAACGTTAAAAGTAAACACCAACCTATTTTTTAAAAGATAATCCATGAAAATCGTGAACAATGAAGTTCAATTCCTTATAATAAAGCGCAAACAAAGCTTTTGGAAAACGTTTCTCTGTCTTTCTCATTTTTTTTCCACATTGCCAAGGAAGAAAAATCTACTTCAGTTCTTTTGCGGACAACATTTGAACTCCTGTATATTTTTTTTCTGCTTAAGCTTACGAAAAACACTGTTTGTTCTGAAATCTCCCATGATTTCCAAAGAATCATTTGTAGCAACAAAATGATTTTTTGAACATTTCTGCTTTTCTATATCGCGACGAAATACCTTTCGATGGAGTTTTTTTCTGAGAAAAATGAAATTAAAGTGAAGATTTTTTTAAATGCATTTTTTTTATTAAAGAGTGGATCTATATATGATTAAATGTCTATAAGTAAACAAATAATAATATAAAGTAAGGAAACATAGTATAGTCTTCTGTTCTAAGTGTATAAATAATTTTTTTTCTGTACAAATACTATGGATATGAAAGTGGAACGCTATTTTGAAAAATCCTTTCAAGTTGATATTTTGTCTCTTTGTCAGTTTTTTTTAAAAGTGATGATAAAATGAAGGAACAAAAAATATTTCGAAAGGAATTTTTAATATTATAAAAATAAATCTTGAATTCAATAAATATGTAAAAAAAAATACGTGACGTTAAAAGTTTTAAATAAAACTTTATTTCACTTTACAGTTACTATTACAGTTATAAAAATACAGATACAGTGACAAAAAGTAATTTCACAGTTAATATTAACATTCTTTTGGTTGATCTTGTTACAACTTATATGCAAATTATAATTGAAAAGTACAATAGTGGAATTATGATCTTCATATAACAAATGTAATTTCATTATGTAATATATATATAAATATATATATATATATATATGTGTGTGTGTGTGTAAATGATTTAAAGATAAACACATTAACTTTGTATGTCTAACGTTGTAGATAAAGGCTTTATGAGATCAACACAGTGGGATTTATTTATGGGGAGAAAAATTTTACTTGTCGTATAGTAAATGTTTATATTTTAGAAAAGACGTTCATACATGAAAGAAACTGAAGAAAAATTTCACGTTTGTCCTTTTTATACTCAGCAGAAGGGAGATATATATATGTGGTGTTATGACACGGAGTTCTAGGGGTATTCACAATGATTACACTGTTTTTAACTAATACTAACGTTTAATGTGGACAATTACAGTACTACACTCTACTATACAGATATATTATTGACAGCGTTTCGATCACTTCTTCTCGTATTCAATAATAGTTTCTCAGTCTCTTCACTTAATAATTATCACACCACGGTTCACAACGGTGTATGGCATTCAGATGATGGATGTGTCACCTTCACGTGACTGTCCTTCCAGCATCGGGCCACTTGGTTCCTACACGGCCAGTTAGATCCCGGTTGCTTTCCTTTTTTCTTAACAGCGTTGGCTCTGACCTCCTCGTCGAGACCTCTCGCTCGCTAATCTCCCTCTAGTCAGTTCGCTCGCTGGTGGCTCGCGTCGCCAGCGCCCTCTATAGTGCCGTCTATGTGGAAATCCCACAACTTCTCGGGCATCCTACAGGCAGTGTCCTCACTGCTCACGCACTAAGGATCTGAAATATACAAACTAAAAAAAAACAAAAAAAGAACATAGATTAGTATACAGGTACACAAATATCTTATACAAGTTCGTTCTTCTTCATTAGTGCTTAGACCAAGGCTTCATCTGGTCTGCTGATGCGGACGTTACATTTGGCCCCTCATGGTCTCCAATTTTAGCAACATCATATCGGTCATGGAGTTTTACTCTAGTCACCTGGTATGGTCCAAAATACTTTGGTCGCAGTTTCAATTTGTTTCCAAACTGAGTCCTCATGATTGGTACCATCTCTCCTTGCTTATACTGGTGAGCTTTTTTCCGCTTTCGATTGTAAGTTCTCCTGTTTTCCTCTTGTATCTTATTGACCAATATGCATTCTACACAGTTTTTTAGCACGTTTTCTATGCACTTCCTCATATTCGGAAAATAATAGTCTCTTTTCACCAAGTCTTCTGTCTTTGCCACAGCAAAATGTCCAAACGAATGAGCTTTCTTCACCACATCTACTTGCATCGTTTCTGGCACAACTAACAGTTCTTGATCTTCACTAAGTTTAAATAAAATATTATTCTTTATGGTGAATTCAGTAGTTTTGCCTTCTTGCAACAGCTGCTTAATGGTTCTAATATACTCATCAGTTTCCTGAGCGTTCACAATCTTGTGTGTCAATTCATCACTAGTCACTAGCATAATGGGATGTCTGCTCAACGCATCTACGTGTTGCATTTGTTTTGCAGGACGATGGACTACCTCGTAATCAAATTCTTGTAGAAAAATAGACCATCTAGCAATCTTTGGTGTCAACTCTTTCTTGTCTAGAGTTTTCGCAAATGCTGCACAATCCGTTCGAATTAGGAATTTTCTTCCCAGGAGATAGTTTCGAAATTTTCTCAGAGCCTCGACAACCGCCAGTACTTCTAGTTCATAACTGCACAATTTCTCTTCTTGAATGGAAGTCTTTTTGCTCATATAATGGATTGGATAGAAATTTCCATCTTCACTTTGTTGTAAAAGCACAGCACCTAAACCGAGTTTACATGCATCTGTATGCAGCTCTAACTTCGCGCCTTCCTTGAAAAGATGTTATACAGGTTCATTTCATAACGCGTTCTTTAGATTTTGAAAAGCTATTTTTTGTTCATGATTAAATTCAAAAGGTTTTGTTCCTCGCAATAAATCACTAAGGGGTCTGGCTATTATAGCGTATGAAGGAATATATTTTCTGAAATACCCTGTTAATCCAAGAAAACTTTGAACATCTTTCGCGTTTTTAGGTTCTGGAAAGTTACAGACTGCCACTGTCTTTTCCGATGAAGGTTGAATTGTACCGTTCTGAATTATATGCCCTAAAAAATTAATTTTCCTTTGCAAGAACTGACATTTTTTTAGATTTAATTCAAGGCCGTATTTGGAAGCGATTTCTAACACACGAGTTAATTTTTCATAAGCTTCTTTTTCATCTATTGCCGGAATTATTATATCATCTAAATAAATAATTAAAGTACCGTCTCTTAATAAGTCTCTAAACACGTAATTAATGTATCTTTGGAAATAGTTACTGCTAATAGATAAACCGAATGGCACTTTTAAAAATTCATATTGACCTGTTTCTGTTACAAACGCGGTATATTTTCTACTTGTTTCATCAACATCTACATGAAAAAATGCATCCTTTAAATCTAGCGTCGAAAATACTCCACCGTTCCCTAATTTATCTAATACCTCTTCAATTACAGGAAGTGGATATCTGTCCCTGATTATTTTTTCATTTAACTTTCTATAATCGATACACAAACGCATCGTTCCATCTTTCTTCTTACACACCACAATAGGAGACGAAAAATCCGAAAAAACTTTCTTTAATTATTCCCTGTGCTAACCACAGCTCTATTTGTTTTTCAACCTCGCACTTTTCAAGTAAAGATAGCCTACGTGACCTTTGACAAATGGGTTTTTCATCTGACAAAATTATTTTAATTTTCAAAGCAGTAGATTTCGTTTTATTTGGTTTGTAATTTTTTATTAGTGTTATGCACTTTACTTCTTAATCTACTATTCGAGATATGCGATAAATCATATGAACATTCCTCGTATGCCTCAAATACCTTTAGCAAAAACAAATTAGACTTATCCATAATCCTCTCAGAATTAACTAAACATCCTGACTCATCACAATCTGCTGTTCCCCCACTATTCCATCCTTTAAACATACCGGATTGCATATTCTAACATTTGACCTTGCTTCCTCTGATCCACTTTTCAAGAACTCATAAACTCTTAAGGGTAATAATATTTCAGCCTCGATCTCTCTCTCTCTCTCTCTCTCGCACACTGCCGCGGGGATGGTTTGTGTTTTTCCCCCTTTCAATGAGATTGTAAATCCTAAAACGTTTGCAATCCTCCGTTCGCCAAAACAACTGGTTAGGGTGATTTGAGAATGCACTCTTTTTTTCGCTGAAACGTACTTTTTTTATTTATGATAACTGAGTTGGCTCCACTATCCAAAGTGGCAATTAATGGGATATCAACAACAATTACGTCTACATACTGTAATTCATTAAACAAAAAATCATTTTGATTAACAATAGTTTTAATTTGGTTTATGGTATGCCCTACACTTTTATCTTTATTTTCTGACTTCGCCGTTTTTTTCGCACAATTTCTAGCAAAATGCGGCCCTCCACACACATAACACGAGATTATTTTTTCTTGTTTCACACTTTGGTTATGTTTTGGGAACTGTCTCTGGAAATAATTAGTATTTACTATGTTCTCGCGGTTTTTAATGTAAGCATCATTATCGTTTCTACTCTTAACATTGTTATGGTTTCGCGATTCATGCAGTGATCTGTTTTTCGAAATAAAAAATATATCCAAGCTTTTCCTAGCTCATCTGGCACAAGCCATGAATCCGCCTGCAAAATTTTAATATGTGACGCAGTTTCTAGATCTAAAGTGTCTATAAGATTTTATCACTGACCATTAAGTCAAATAGGGATTTAAAATCATTAACGTTCCTAATGTTTAGGTAATATTGAAACATAGCACTTAAACGAGTAGCGAATTGTACATGAGTTTCATCTGTTTGCTTTTTGGCTTTTCTAAAATTAAGTAAGTATTCCTGAGGAGTGGGTTGGAATTCTCTTAAAACTAATGATTTGACTAACTCATAATTTTTGATTTCGTCATCTTTTACGTATAGTAAAATGTTATGTGCCCTCTCACCAAGAATATTAATCAGGATTTCTAATTTTAAGTCATCTGGAACATTTTTAATTTTGAATGCTCGTTCTATTGATTGAAAAAAAAGACCAAAATTTTCAGGTTTTGTTGGGATTTGTATCGTTAATGTTTTTATACTTTTAATTAAATTTTCTAAATAATTAGTTTCCCCCTGTAAACTTTTCTGGGTTACATTCCCTTTAGCTTTTGCCTTTTGAAGTTCAATTTCTCTGTCCATCTGTTGCAGTTTAATTTTTTCTAGCTCTAGCTGTGAATTAGTTTCTCCTTCTATCTGTTGCAGTTTAATTTTTTCTAGCTCTAGCTGTGAATTAGTTTCTCTTTCTATCTGTTGCAGTTTAATTTTTTCTAGCTCTAGCTGTGAATTAGTTATTTGTAGCTGCTGTTCGGCTTTTGATTGTCTATCCTCAGTGGACAAATTTATCAGATTCATTACAAATTCTGGGTCATCTTTAAACAGTTTTGAATTTTCCAATTTAGTTTTTAGCTCGAAAATTGTTTCTTTAGAGGAAACTTGCTCCCCAATTTCGTTGAGCACATTTATCAAGTCCTCTTTTCTTGTACATTTATGATACGTTATTTTAATCACAATAGAAGAGTATAAAAAGGTATCTTACCTTTTTTTGTTGTTGTTGTTGAGCTGTATCAATCAGGAAAAGGATCACTTGAGTTTATCCGTTCAAAAGCACAATCAGAGTTCGAATGCTCCGTTCGGTTTGTGAAAGTCCTGAACAGTTTGTTTGTTTTTTACAGTTCACAGCGCAATATTAATTTAATGTCCTCACAGTCCACATCGCGATATCAATAGTCCTGATAGGCCACACAGTTCACATCCCGATATCAATAGTCCACACAGTCCACATGCCGGTATCAATAGTCCACACAGTCCACATCCGGCCAAGCACCCATTTTATGTTGTGTTATGCCACGGAGTTCTAGGGGTATTCACAATGAACTACACTGTCTTTAACTATTACTAACGTTTAATGTGGACAATCACAGTGCTACTCACTACTTTATACAGATATATTATTGACAGCGTTTCGATAACTAGTTCTTCTCGTATTCAGCAGTAGTTTCTCAGTCTTTTCACTTCACCATTGTCACACCACGGTTCACAATGGTGTATGGCATTCAGATGATGGATGTGTCACCTTCACGTGACTGTCCTTCCAGCATTGGGACACTTGGTCCCCACACGGCCAGTTAGAGATCCCGGTTGTTTTCCTTTTTTCTTAGCAGCGTTGGCTCTGACCTCCTCGTCGAGACCGCTCACTCGCTAATCTCTCTCTAGTCCAGTGGTGGCCAACCTTTTTGGGAAGAGTGCCACATCTGATAAAAAAAAGTTACGCGTACCACTTACAACTTCTCCACCAAACTGAAAAAAATATACAAAAGTGAATAAAATGTTACTTATAGCCTATAAGTAATTGGGTTATTTACACCAAAAATATATTTTAAATGCAAGTTCTATATAGTGAAATGTAAAAAAAAAAATTGGTATAACAAATAAAACATATATTTTACATATAAATTATATAGTTTATTGTTGATAATTTTTTACAGGATCAATCAGCTAGCTTAGGTACAAAATAAAAAATAAGCAACCTGAAACATTTAATTTTAAATTATTACTAAGCAGTCAGTTCTTTCTGATGTGGTTTTTGAATCTGTAGTTTTTTTTACTAAATCATCTACATTTGGATTAGTTCGTGAAGATGCTAACAAAATTATGAGTTTTAGGTGCATATAAGTTAATTTTGAGTGTTGTTATGATTTAATTACGTTCATAACAAAACATTTCTGCACAAACATATGTTGATACAAACCTACAACTATATCTGACCACTAAATCATGTAAATTTGGAAAATTGCTTGGTGGCACAAATTTCCAAAATTCGATGTAATTCGGATCATTTTTGCGGCTTAAATAATTTCCTTAAAATTGCTTTTCAGAGTAATATGGTGCTGTAGGTCAATTATTTCAATTTGTACCTGAGGTAGGTAACAATTAATATCTTGAACAGAAATCAAAAAAGGATTAGTGAAAAGTTCAGTAATTTTTTATTATCTTTAAAATCTTCAAACCTGGCACTGAAAGAATCCTGCAAAATGGATATTAAATTTTTAAATCTATCATAGTTCGGAACATTAATAACTTCGGAAGATAATTCCTGCATGAATGGGAAATGAGTTGATTTTTTCTCTCCAAAATCCAGCCACAAAGTTTGTTCACGAAAGAAGATATATGACCAAATAGCGTAGGAAAAATACAATTTTTTCCCTGTAATCTTAAATTTAAATTGTTTAAACGTTCCATTATATCGGTAAGAAAAACAAAATCCCACAGCCAGTTTTCATTCCTGAGGGGCGAGCATTCACTGGGCAGTACATCGTTTACTTCCAGATATTCTATAACACATTCCCTCAAACTCCAAAATCTCGCAAGTGAACTAACTTCCTTTGGAAAGCCAGCGTACACTAAAATGAAGGAGTCACTCGCCATTTTCTTCCGTTTCTTCGGGGAAAAGCGTACGAAATCTTCGTCGATTCAGAGCACGAGCTTGTATTTTGTTGATTCAGCGCACCATAGGGTCAACAACAAAAGACAAGTTTAACTCCTTGGTACAAAGAGCTTCTCAATAAATAATACAATGACACTTGAAAACGTGTCTTCCCAAATAATTTTCAAGCAATACAACAAAACCATTTATACTGCCAACCCTGCTCTATCTGTGCAAACACTGTCTAATTTTGTCCATTCTATTTTGTTCACATCATTTACATTTTTAAGTTCCTTAAAAATGTCTTCACCTGTAGTTAAAACTAGTTGGCGCAAATTAAGAAGTTCTTCCACAGTATATAAAAATTATTGTTCGTGTAACGCACAAAGATGCTTAACTGCGCATTGTCTGTGATATATCACAGTTTTCATCCAGAGTTAATGAAAAACATTTACAATTTTGAAGTCCAGAGACAATTTGTGTTCCAACATCCTGGCCCATCTCATCTATACGACACATGACGGTATTTCTAGACAAAGTTATTTTATCAACCACATATTTTTAACATTTAGATCACCAACATTTTGGGCGAAAATTAAAAGTGTACCTATTATTATCTCCTGTCCAACAGAATATGGTTTTTTCTTGTGGGCTAGCAATAAAGAAAGTTCATAATCAGCCTTCACCATGGTTTCCATTTCGTCATTTCTCATCTGTAACAAAGATTGATGGCCATCTAAAGGTTCCTTTTTTTATTGATAAATTCCATTCACAAATTTGATCCAACATGATATTTGCTGTTGAAATCACTATGCAGTTGTTTGAAATGACAGTTCAGGTTAAATTTTTTTGGAACTGCTATACAAATTCCACATATCAAACAAACAGGCTTGGAAGCATTGTGATGTGTAAACAAGTATTGTTCTTCCCAGATAATTTTAAAATCACGTGCTGCGATAACTTCTTCATAATTTCTTTTCGATGTCGAAGGTTTACTCATAAACATATTGAAAATGAAAATTTTTTAAGCAAATGCGCTCAACGCTAAAATCTAAAAACAATTTTAGAAAAGGAAAAAAACTTAACGTCTTGCTAAACAGAGTTTAAAATCAACTGAGCCTGACAGCTAGAAACAATTTGCTGATGTTACGCTACAAATTTTTTAGGCTCAGAGTCCAGCATTCTGATTAGTCATGGATGTAAGTTCTCACTCCCTCTGCTTTATAAAACGGCTACTTTGTGCAGGTAGAATTACTTCTACCGTATCAACAACTGCTCACCTAATATATTGCAGAATTACTTCTTGACATTACAGAAATCGTAAATAGCCAACACCTTCGGAAAAACCTTTTTATCTGACATCACGCTTACAACTTTCAACACAGAGCTTCAGCACTGCAAGATGAAGCAGAAATTCGAATAGAAATCCGAGATGTTAAAAATTAACCGCCCCGAGAGAGGGTGACTTTGGGACAGATTTGACCGTCCGAGAGAGAGAGAGAGAATTCATTTGTTTTTAGTCTCCCGTTACTCAACACGTTTCTCGAAACGTTACAATACTGTGAAGTTGTAAGTTTTGGACCATGATCTCATTTTTGGCGCTATACTGAACAAAAGAGAAAATCTTGCTTAGCGCTTTTAATATATCATGCTGAAAATTTCTGTTTCTTACATATTGTCTTCATGATAATTTTTTATTGTAATTCAATTAATTCAGTAATATTTTTATAAAATTTTTGAAATTTTTCAATAAGTTTTCGCGTGCCACAGTTAAGACTCCCGCGTGCCACAATGTGGCACGCGTGCCGCGGGTTGGCCACCCCTGCTCTAGTCAGTTCACTCGCTGCTGGCTCGCGTCGCCAGCGCCCTCTATAGTGCCGGTCTATGTGGAAATTCCCACATATATATATATGTGGAAATTCCCACATATATATATATAAGTATCAGATTTCTTTTAATATATTCATCACTATAAAACTATTTTACATTCCGACCCCAAAATTTAATTTCACATGTAACCTCAAAATCAAAAATTCCACTATTCATAATTAAAATGTGAGTATATATATATATATATATATATATATATTCCATTTCTTAAATGAAATGAGGTGATTTTGATTCAGCAATAAAATTTTTTATTCCCATTGTGTGACTTTTTTTAAGCATGAAAAGCGAAGTATAATAATTAATGAAATCTGTACAATTTCACAATTTCTTTCGTTCGTAATGAACTAATACCAATCAACACCGATAATTTCAACACAAAAAATCTAACATTTAAAAAAATATTAAAACCTCAAAAGAGAAACATCAAATTCAATAATTAAGATAGTTAACATTCTTAGTCAAATAGATTACAACAAAATCACTGAACTGCTATTGCATTTTTAGCATTCTCAAAAAATAGTACTGAAATGGATTTTGTTGTAAATGCGCCAAAACTACATCAAGATCCTGAAATACTTATTTAGAACTAGAATTTTAAACAGTTTTGAGATACACTTCGAACGAAGTGTTGTTTTTTACTTTATACGTAAAAGGGGAATAAATTAAATATTCAATATGCGTGATGCAAGAATAAGATTAGCCTTGTTCTAAGGGCTGAAAGACATCGATGTTAGAAAAAAGGATCAGGAAAAGCACGACAGTTTCCTGGAATTTTTTTTTTCAAATATCATAAAAGAATTCATATACATACACTAACATGCACAAACACACATAAATATATATGTATGTATATGATATATATGTTCACATGTTCAAGAATTCGTTCTGAAATGTAGAGTTCTAATCCCCAAGATATTAGGCATAAAATGTAATACTAAATTTTGAATGAGTCAAAAAGAATAACAAAAATGAATCGTATCGTGGCCATTCATGAATCTTATCAACATTTATTTTTTCGGCATTTAGATTAAACTTACAAAAGGGAAGATTGAAATACTGAATTCCATTTTTATAACGGAAATGCCTGAATGAAGTTAGTTAAGAGAGCGCACACTGTTTCGAAAGGTGTTCTACCGTTTTAATCCCCTTGAGGTTTGAATAGAAATAGAATATAGGACATTTGAACTTTCAGTAGAGGGTGCTGAGGGGAGGTGGGAGATTACAGGGATTAGGGAAATTTCATTTCACAAATATGACTGCGTTAGATTTTTAAATTTTGTTGTGGAATTCATAAATAATTCAACAAAATAAACTTAGATACGAAGAATTTTAAAATTCTAAGTTATTTCACGAGTAAATAGTAGATGCAGAGTCACGCTGCATTAGGAGTTTGGAAAAATACACTTTCAAACTAGAGTTATGCCATATCTGAGCGCCTGTTTTCAAAGAAATTCAAAAGTTATGCAGAAATACACATATGTATTTATCTTTACATTCAATTTAAATCTTTTGCCAACTAAATTCTGTTTATCTCGAAGTTATGCGAAAAAAATTTAGTTTACCACTAGAACGTCCGTCGGTGTCTATTGGACACCGGAGCCTATTTAGTTTGTTCGCCTTTCTGCAGGGAATTTGAAAATTTTCCGAGACTTTTAATCATTTTCCATGGTGATTACAAAGAAAAAGTTTTGTTGTTCTAGGTTAATTAGGAGAGATTTTACAACTAAATATAAGTAGAACGTCCGCTGGTGTCGTTTCGACACCAAGGCAATTTATTATTCTTAATAGCGTTGTGCAACTAAAGGAAGTTCACTAAGTAGATACTATTAATAAAACAAACTTCCGGAAGTAATATCCCACATTCATTTGATCTTGAATGCAGTGTTATTGGGTTCACAGGAAATGAGTCAATTGCACTAAAATCGTTGTTACTAAGTGTTTCGTTGCATAGCATTATCTGCTCATAAAAAAATTTCATTCGATTTTTTCGAACCTTGTACAGAGCAGACACCCTGAAACGATGAATCGTGGAAAAGGTCTTAGCCCTGATGAAATTTCTAATTTGTAGCGACAGCTTTCTGAGAAAGAATCGGATGGTGGTTAGTTGTTTTGTTCTAACTTAGATTCCAATGAATACGTAAGATTAAGTGAAAGTGACTGTGAAGAATCTGAAGAATGTCCAGGTGTAATTGATGATATTCCAGTAAATCCTGATATATATGTTGTTAGGGATGGCGCAGAATGGAGATACCGCATAATAGTAATGTTCCTGGCAGATTTGTGTCCCGAAATGTTTTGCGATAAAGCAGTGGTCCAACAAGCTTCGCGAAACATAATATCAACGTTAGTTTTTTATGATATAAAAGGTCATAATGTATAATAATTACATGAAATAATATTTACAAATCTTAAAACTAAACCCTGCAGAACAGTAGTCCTGCAATTATTTAGTTATTACAATTATTTTATATGTTTTATGTCTCGTTGTCGAAATGACATCGGTGGACGTTTAAGGGCAATCGAAATCCCAGACGTTCTAGTGTTATGAAAAAAAAATTTAATTACATTCTCTACTTCACCCTAGAGTAAAATGTGGTGTCGAAGTATGCATCGAAAATTTGATGGAAAATGTAAACTTCCAACTCAGTACTCCCGGGTTTAAAAACAACACAAGGACTTACGTCTATAGCTATATAGCAGTGATTCCCAAAGTGGTCTATATAGACCCCAGGGGTCTATGACGATCTGTAAGGGGTCCACGACAGTAAAATAATAATGAGGTGTAAATGGGGGTCTACGATTGTGGTTCTCATTAAACCAGATCGTGACTAATATTAAAAGGAAATTTAATCAAGTGGAAACTAGATTTACCTATTTAACAGATTTACTTACTAAATTTAATGAAGTTTATTTGCAGTTACAAGGCGGCAGCATAAATGTATTATTAAGACTACATTTCACACAGCCTTTCTTGCCAGATTTAAGCTAAAGAAGCATAATTTTGGACGTCGTCAACATTTAAATGCCCTTTTTTTTAGATTTTGTAACTAGGTTTGAGAATGTCTTGACTATCGTAGTACCACAGAAGGCAATGAATTCATATGGTCACTTTGAAAAAAAAATATATTATAAGAATTAAGCACTCGGAATATGCACTAATGAAGATCTTAAAGTAAAGTTTAGAAACGATGTCAACAATTTTAGCTTTAATAAGATATACCTGTTATTCATTCCATATTATGGAACATCTTGAGAAAACTTTTAATTGTTTTTTCGATTGAGAAGGTGTGCTTGCCAATCTCCAAACAAAAAAAAAAAAGAAAGAAAGAAAGAAGAAAATATTAGACAACATTAACCGAGGAGATATTTAGGGTTAAACCCTGATAAGATTGATGTCAAATGTTGAAACTTTATTATTGCATCCCCAGATTCCCCCCTCCTTCAAAGAGCACTTGTTTGTTGCACAGTTACTTTATGTAACAGTTATTTTATGCATTAGTTAAATTTTAATTTAATTAAGTAACTAATTAAATTAACTAACATGTGTTTTCTTAAATTTTACTCATTTATATTTCACTACAGTTAAAAATTTCAATCTTGTAAAGTAAATAGCTCTCTGCCGGCTGTCAAAAACACATTTAAGTTGATAAATTTGCACAAATTTAATATTAGGAAATTAGGGGGTCTACCACAAACTGAAAAATCTTCCAAGGGGGTCTATAAGGCTAAAAGGTTTGGGAACCTATGCTATATAGCATATATCAGGGGTTTCTTTAAATTTATTTATTTATTTAGTCATACAGAGTAAATTTACTTTGAAAACAAAATTGTCATCTTTTTTTTTATTTCTAAAATAAAAAAGTGAACAAAAATATTCTAGTTTGCCTAAAAATTAAACTTAATTATATTCATTTGATAGAAAATAGTTAAATTTAGTTTAAGCGTAGTAAGTTTTAACTAGTTTGAGTTTATAAAATCAATCCTGGGGAAAAAGCATTGTGTATGAAAAAACGATTAAACATTGATTAAGTGACAGAAATCAGTAATTTAACATTTGAATTTTATTTCAAACTTCTTATTTTAACTTAAATGAATTCTTTTAAAAAGTGTATCATGTTATAAATTAATTAGTACAGTTGAAGAATTTTATCAATCAAAAAATATAGTTTACTCACGGTTACGTTATATAAAATTTCGTTATTTTAAGGTTTTGAAGCAGGTGATTTGTTTAAATTATCAGGAAAAAATTAAAGTAAATAATAAATAATATAATGAAATAAGATTTTTAAAAATGGATTTTAAGATTGTGAAATATTCAAATAAAATGTACTAGATTAACTCTATGTAATTAGAGTCAAGAGGTATTTATGTTTAATCTAATTTTCTTTTCAATAATACTGTACTAGAGGATTTCCCGAAAAGTAACAATCGAGAATACTAAAACACAATTCGTTTATAATCAATTAAAATATATTCAGTTATTCTATTATTATTCAGTTATTAATTTAAGTCTACTTTTACGCATTATGAGGAATGCCTTTCAACAATTAAACAGTCTTTAGAAAAGATAAATATGTATTCTAGAAACAACATTGCAAAAATATTCGAAACCAATTTAATACATATTTCTTATAATGACTCTACATGTATGTTAAGAAAAAATCTCCAAGCATCTTCCACGTTAAAAACTTTGGTAGTATAAGAATTTCTTCAGAATTAGCATTGAAATAATTCTTAATTTGCATTTCATTGATACTTATGTTGCAGTTTTACGAGTTTTTTTTAAAAAAATAACATGGAACATTATAATGAGACCGTAGAACTAAAAAATACTTTATTGTAAATTCTTTTTCATTCTAAAATTTTTCAAATTTAATGCACGTGAATAGTTTATAAACAAAGTTTAAATGTACAATTCCTAATTTATTTGGTTTTAATATTTAGTTCTTTTTGGTTCAAGACATCTATTAAATAAATTAAATAATATATTAACTGCAATTCTTTGGCATTAGACGATAAGCTAAACACAGCATTTTTACAGCAGAACGAAAATGCCCGAAAGACAATTCTCATCGTTGCCTATGACAACCAGTCTTGTGATACAAGTATTTGGATGAACATATTTCTTCTTAGGGACAGATATCGTGGAATATGATTTCCTTGCTCTGCAAAATTACCTCTTGGCTGTCACGCTTAATGAGAAGCTAGAAGCACTGATAAAAGAACAACCGTATTTATTATTCGGTGTCAGGGAGAAGCGGACAAATGGCATTTACATCAATTTGTCAAAGAAGAAAGTTTTAGCCATTTGGAGATGATTTTCCTTCTTTATTATTATTGTTTTTCAATATATATCTTCTCTATATCGAGTTTTGTTGAAAAAATGATGTAACATTTATCAACCATCCAGGTTTACAAAAAAAAAAAAAAAAAAAGAAGAGTAAACCTGTTGAGCTAAGAAAAAAGTATAACACAAAAGTCATCAGAAACTACACTTTTATCTTCTCTTTTAAAAATAATATTCTCCCTTCTTTATTTATTCATTTCTACTAACGAGACCGAGCATTTTGAAATCGTTTGGAATTAACTTATGAAGATATTTTTTTTTAAAAATTAAATCAATTAAATGAAATTAACAATCATGAAAAAAAATATATTTACATTCACAAAAGTACGCTTTTTACAAGAATAAATTTATATTTCCTTCTGTTTATGAGGGAAAATAACTTAGATAAAATTGAAAAAGATAAATAAGTTTAAAATACTATTAAATTTCTTAAATTAACATATTCTCATAACTTCATTGCCATAAAATCCCTACAGAGAAAAATTCGAATAAGAAGAAATGAAAGAAGTGGCGGCTAAAGTTTACATGGAATAATAATTTATGTATTAATCAAAACTGGAAAATTTAGAATTAAACATTTTAAAGAATTTTCTATGGCGTTAGTTAAAAAATATAATTTCTTTATATTCTCGGAAATAAATCAGATGGGAAACGATTAATCAGTTCATCTGAAGAATATTTGAATATTTTTCTTAAATAAAAGAATATATATATATATTCAAAATTTCTCTACAAGAGAGAGATGAATTACATGATTAATACTTAAAAGAATATCAATTGCCAGATAACAAGACAACAGAATTTAGAAGGAGATATGAAAGATTGAAATAACACAGTAAAATATAAAAGAATGGATGCTTCAGTATTATCAACATTGCTGACTTAGGACAGCTAGTATACATAAAATTTTCTTTAAAAAAATCCTTCTGTATAAAAGTGGGGTTGAACATGTTTTTTGGCCAGCCAACCTTCCCCCTTTTTTGTTAATAATACCAAGCAAATAATGGATAGGAAATATAAATCCATTATAAGGAAAAGGTAACTTACCCAAAAATTGCATACTGAAATGCAGAGCCCGCGCTAAATCTGAGTACAATAAACAAGTTATTGTCAGATTCTGGACCCAAATACAATTTCAAAACAAAGCAATGGCTGAAAAATAGCACTTAGCAAAAGTATGAAAAGAATAGAAATAATAAAATAAGAAATGTAAACATACTACCATTATCTTAGGACTCTTAATATGGTTTAAAAGTTATAATATATTCTAAAAAAGTAATTTTATCTAAAAACTAGAAACTGGGGGTATTTAAAACTATCTAGGAAGAATAATAAATCTATAATATAAACCTATTAAAACTATGGAAATTTAATCCTTACTATTTAGACTTTCATTATTTAATATCTATTAATAAAATTAATAGGGTAGTTTTGAATTAAACAGTATTTAGTAAAATGTTTATAATTTTTTATTTTTCTGATTTATTAGAAACTAGAAGTTTATTGCGTAGTGTGTAATTAAGAACAATATTTCTGAATATAGATACATGCACATTACTCTCCAATGCGGTACTTTTATAATATTGAAATTAAAGTCTTCTCGTTTATCATAAATATTAGTAACTATTTTATAATCATTTAATTTAATTTCTATATCAAGAAAATTTGCTTCGTAACTGTTACTATTTGTCTGTATTAAATTAAGATATTGTGGATAAAAATTAATATTAGGTATAAAGTTGTCTTGCTTGCCAAAAATGATTATATCATCTATATAACGAAAAAAATAAAATTCTAAGTTGTCTGTGAAACTATTTTCAAAATAATGTAAATATAAATTGGCAAGACAGTTGCTAGCTGGGCCACCTTGTGGTAGACCCTTAATCTGTTGATAATAATTACCATTATGATAAACGTAATTCTCTTTTAGAACTAACCTAAGTAGAGAACCAAATCTATCATATTTGACATTTTTAAACAAATTATTTTTATGTAATTTTACAAGAGTTTTATCGTATCATCAATATTAATTGAGTTAAAACGATCTTCAGTATTTAAACTAAATACTGAAAATATTTTTTATCTTTAATTTGTGCAATAAGTTCTGTACTATTTTTAAGAATGGCTGAAGTTTTTAGATTATTTATTGTATCTTGTAACATTTCATGTAGAATTTTGCCTGATTTGCTGATATATGTATTAAAACCATTAGTAACTGTTCTAAACTTTACTGGATTTTTATGAAATTTAGGAGTAAGAAATACATGTGGAAATTTAAAATTATTATTAATTTGTATTTTTAATTGTTTATGAAAAGCCAAAATTCGATTATTTATTTCTCTATCAGAAATTGATGACCTAATAAAAGCTGTATTATTTTCAAAATGTTTCTTGAGCATTAAACTATAATAGTATTTACAAATGAAGGCAAAATTTCCAGGCACTTTATCAATATAAACTATAATAAATTTATTTTGTAATTTTTTAATCTGATTTTTAATATCATTAAAAAGATGTTATTATCTGTACTAAAGTTATATTTATTAATCTGTTGTGTAATGTTACATTTAAACTCTGTGAATGCTCTATAGGCACATATATATATATATATAATATATATATATATATATTTATAATATATATATATATATATATACATTGGACTCTTTATTTATAACATTTTTAATAGCTCATATTTCAGATTAGAAATGAAATTCTGTTATTCTTCAACCTTAGTGTAGAATATGCTAATGTATCACTTATTTTTCAATTCCTACTATTATATATATATATATGTAATAAATCCCAGTAATATAATCCTTTTAAATAACTTTTAACTATCTTTGGTCCATCCCTTCACAGGACCGAACTTCAATTAATAAGTTAGCCGCCGCCTAACTAGAATATTTTAAACTACATCTAACTACCCACTCAGATCATGTGATTTGTGTGATCATGTGTGATTTGAGCCACCTATAAATAGCGAGATTCCTGGGGACCGTTCTCTTTCGCTTCTGCATTTTGTCTGCGTAAACATGTAGCCGGCTGCAGTGTGTTTGTGTGTGCTTATATTGTGTCGTCCCTGTAATGTTTTTTGTGCTTAAGATGTAGAATAAATGGTTTTAATCAACCACCGGACGCCTCGTCAATATCATCCAAAGAAACCATCAACAATAGCGATCATATTATTAAAGAAATCATGTCAACGGCCAACGTATTGCATATATATATATATAGCTCACTCTCTCTCTTTCTCTCTCTATATATATCTAGTTCAAATTTTCAGTCGTTAATTAAATACTTTCTGTTCATCCAATCAAGTTCAAATAAAGTTTTTAAACTCGTAGTGGATAACATTTGATGTTAATACAGTTTTTCAATCATAATTACCGGTTAATTAATTAAATTAATTACAGGTTTTAGACGCCACTTAGATTCGTCTCCATTGTTGTAACAATGTACCAAACTGTAGCAGTTACAGTTATAGTTTTTTGTGGGATGTGGAGCAACAAAGGCTATTATCCCCAAAAATGTAACTGTCAAAACAATGACAAAAGTTACGTTACCCAATTCTTAACAACCATCATTTGTTTCTTATTTGCATGGCTTCAAATTAAAAGCTACTCCCAATTGTCTTTGTGGTTCTGTTGGGGATCCGGACCATACGTGTTTGCATGTTCTCTGACTAAAAGGATTTCCATTTGGTTTCTCCATCTGAAAAGCCTGGTTACAATCTGCCGTTAAAAATCCTTCCATTCACTCTAAACTAATATCATGTATTAAAATTGCCTCTACAATCCGGGATCAAATTCCTTAGGTAGAATTATATTTGTACTCCTTTGTGGTCACACGGTTTTTTTTTTTATCTCTCCTTCCCAAATGTTTCCTGTCTTTTTTCTCCCCCTAATCAATAAACCCTATTTATACTTCTCACACAATATATTGCAGCTTAATAGCTTTCTCTTGGATTACAATTTAGTATACTTTGTGGTTATTTTCTTGTTTTTTTGGCAAAAAAAAATACCTAAAAAAAGTAATCTTTCTTCTGGTGCTGTGAATCATTTCCTTTTCATTAAACTGAAGGACCAATTAAGGGGAAAATATCAACAGGAAGTGGTGACGCCAACTGAAAGCTGGATTCCAAAGAAACATTTTTTTAAACATTATTATTACTTTGAATCTGTCTTCTGCTTTTTTTTTTTTTTGGTCTTTTTGGTGCATTTGTCTTTGACAATTTTATTATTTTTTTATGTTTTTGAGAAAGCTGGAATTTTGTAAAAGTGTGTGTGTGTGTGTGTGTGTGTGTGTGTGTGTGTGGTGTGTGTGTGTGTGTGAAACTGATTTTTACAATAAAGACTGGACGTGAGGGTGGTTGTTTCCCGAGGGATCGGATTGTAGCTCTAAGCCCTCTTCGAGTGAGTTTGGTTCCTCTGGGCATTCATCATCATCTATTAGTTCACTCTCTCCTATATATATTTTGAAATCATAACAGGTCTTCATTTTAGTCTATTGACTCTTTTGGCTTCTTACATTTTAAAGTTCTAATTCTGTTCCATGTTATACATACGCTTAGTTAATTCTTCTATAATAGACTCTTCCATTTTTTTTTTAAAGTGTGTTTCCTTAATCTGGTTTGAATCTTCTAGCTTTGTTAGTGATTTATTTTGTATTATCAATTTATTATGCCAGTATTTCTTTCATTTTATGTTCTATATATATATATATATATTATATATATACAGTGGACCCAAAAGTTTTCGTACACTTGCAATTTCCTATAAAATTTAATGTTTCGACTAATAAAAATTAATATATGTAATTGTAATTTTTAATGATATCTGCAGCTTGTTAATGATATAACTGTTATTTTTAAAAATTAATAATCAAATAATTATGTCACAAAAGTCTTCGTACACCTAACAAAAATCT
Organism: Trichonephila clavata; assembly: GCA_019973975.1. NCBI lineage: Eukaryota > Metazoa > Arthropoda > Arachnida > Araneae > Nephilidae > Trichonephila > Trichonephila clavata. Next base: position 4,983 of record BMAO01014411.1, on the reverse strand, counting down.
CAACTTAGCTTTAAATATTGTATTTATTTCTTACTTTAAACTTAGTAGGATATTTTTAGTGTCCACAATAACTTTTAAATGTTATGGTATAGATTTAAACAGTTTTTTGTAATTTCTGCATCGGTTTTCCTCCATGCTTCTGTTATTATTGTTTTTACTTCCCATTATGTCTTTAAATGTCATGTTTTCTTCTTTTTAAACAAAATTCTCACCAAATATGTTCTACTGGGCTAAATAAACTGATTGAGGAGGTTTTTTCAGAATTTTGAAGCAGTTCTTGAGACACCAGTGGCCTACATTGAGAGAAGTGCGCTTGGTGTCATTATCTTGTTAAAAAATGAAGTGGTCACCAGTATCCAAATTTTGGGCGGATAATTTAAAACTCCTCTAAAATATATAAATAGAGCTCATGATTCACAATACCATAAAAAAAAATTATCTAATTTTAAAGTCGATTTACACTCCCACGCAAGAACTTCTGCACCTCCATGCTTCAGCATGGAGGTGGAGGAGCTCTTGTTCCACATAAATTCATGGAATTAAATTCCTCATTTTTTATTTACAAACTATTATATGCCCATCAGAACCAAAAATGTTTAATTTTCCGTCATCCCAATCAATTTGCTGTCAATTTTGAATTTTCTGAAACTTAATCCCAAGAATCAAATTGGATCAATGAACCATGGAGATGGAAGTGTTCTTGCGTGGAGGTGTAAATAGGCCTCAAAATTAGGTAATTTGGTATCTTTTGATGGTATTGTGAATCATCAGCCTATTTAATATTTTAAAGTGAAATTTTAAATTATCCACCCAAAATTTAGATATAGGAGTCTACTACATTTTTTAACAGGATAATGACGCCAAGCGCTCTGCTCTCAATGTACGCCGCTGGTGTCTCTATAACTGTCCAAAATTTTTAAAAACCTCTTCAATCAGTTTATTTAGCCTAGTAGAACATATGTGGTGAGAATTTGATGTAAAAAAAGAAAACATGACATATAAGCACATAATGGGAAGTAAAAACAATATCAACAGAAGCATGGAGGAAAACCGATGCAGAAATTACAAAAAACTGATTAAATCTATACCAAAACATTTAAAAGTTATCTTGACACTAAAAGATATCCTACTAAGAACTAAAGTAAGAAAGAAATACAGTATTTAAAGCTAAGTTGAGATTTTTGTTAGGTGTACGAAGACTTTTGTGACGTAATTTTTCAATAGCTTTTTGATTATTAATTTTTAAAAATAATAGTTATATCATTTTTAAAAACAATGCCCCAGACACTCCCGTAACGGGAAGAGCCATATAATGGTAAGATTTTGGGTGCGTTTATTCACTGAAAACGGCACGTTTTTATTACATAAAAACTACAAAAATACGCCACGCGAGTTCGTTATGAGAGTAGTAAGGGTACCCACTTGATGTCACCTATACCTAAGTGCCTTTCGTGCATAGCAGCAAGATATACTTTTGATGCACAATTTCCCCTTAGCAATCGTTCAACTTTTTCATGGATATGACGCAAGTCACGTGGTGTACCCCTCCCCCCTCCGCGCTCGCTATCTCCTCACCATGGCGACGTTTCGGGGGGAATCACTACTTCCGTTCGCTTTTTCATTGTTACGCAAAACTGGGTAAATTTCCCATTCACTCCTGTCCGCAAAGAAGTTTCACTTCAAAATAATTATGTCATTCTATTACGAACAAGTTGCAGATATCATAAAAAAAATTACAATTACAATATTACTTTTTATTAGTTCGAAAACATTAAATTTTATAGGAAATTGCAAGTGTACGAACACTTTTGGGGTCTACTGTATATACAGAGGGTGATCGATTAACGAACAAATCGGTTAACGAACGCTTTCACGAAAGATTTTTGTATTCGGATAACGAAAACTTTTAAGAAAGATTTTTTGTGTTTGGACAACGAACACATATTCGATAATGAACAAAACGAATTCTGACGAACACTTCTCGGCTCTGAAAAAAATTAATATTAAACATTTGTTATCATTTTGCATACAAAATAAGATCACTGAAAGGAGAAATGTTTAAAGCATGCTTAGCATTGATAATTACTAAATGAAACTTGAATTAACAATAAATTTAAAGGTCATTCAATAATTATTATTTTGACTAAAATCAATACACACTTGAATACTTGAATTTCAATATGAATATCGATATTTTCTGACAGCTGATATGTTATGGGCGAGTGGATTTACTGACATGGCGAATGAATTAAGCGAACTCTTAATTTTTTCAAACAGTGCAGACTATAAAATATAAAGGTGCCGATGACGCGCTACCGCCGTAAAAATACGTGAAATATGAGAAACGGACTAAAAATCGATTTTCTCTCTCCTGAATTATGTTGCTTACCTATTAAACTTAAAAGTTATATTGAAAAAAAAATTCCAATAGAATATTCATACAAATTAGACCATCAGTTTTGGTTTTGATTTCATTCAAAACAGAAAATTATTTCATTTTGAGCGCTTCTTCCCCCCCCCCTCGTTCGTTTCCCATCCCGTTCATTGTCTTGAATGACGAATTCCAGACGGCAGACTCCTTTCCAAATAGTCAATCGCCTTTTAGTCGCCTCTGGCAACCCTGAATGTGGTAATAACACACGTGAGGTGCTAACGTGAACCATATCACGTGCAGTGAGGCACGACTCATTTTTGCATTGTCGCGTACCGCAGTGTAGCTAGTGTGTGCCGAAACTTTGTCAATTGTGTATGCTAGTTGGTTCCTGTTCCTCTAAAATTTTCGTGTGTGCTTTTCTGAACCCCTTATAAAAAAACTGAAAATCTGACAATATTATGGGTTCCAAAAAGCATGGAGTGTCAAGGACTGTGCTCACTATAAACACCAAGCGAGAAATGATAGCCAAAGTTGAGAGTGGACAGAAAATGGCTGATGTTGCGAGACAGTATGGCTTGAACAGGTCTACATTTGCACAATATTAGCTAAGAAAGATATCATCAAGAAGACTCAAGCAGCTGAAGGAGTAAAAATCACATCTGCGAAGCAAAGAAGTGCCATCCATCATGGATGGCACTTCTTTGCTTCGCAGATGTGATTTTCGTTAATCCTTCAGCTGCTTGAGTCTTCTTGATGATATCTTTCCCATGATAAAATGAAGAGGTTGCTTTTAGTTTGGATAAATGAACGAGAAATGAAACGAGATGTAACTAGTATGCCTATCATTCAAGAGAAGGCTAGAGAAATTTTTGAGAAATTGAAAGAACAAACTCCAGGTTCGTCATCCGAGGAGTTAGAATTCAAGGCTACCACTGGCTGGTTTACAAAGTTTAAAAGAAGGTCTGGAATTAAACATGTATTAATGCATGGTGAGTCTGCTAGTGCAGATAAAGAAGCAGCTGTGAAGTATTGTCTCAAATTTCAAGAATTCATTGAAGCAGAAGTGTATCGTCCACAACAAATATTTAATTGTGATGAAACTGGTTTGTTTTGGAAGCGCATCCCGATCCGTACCTACATCATGAAAGATGAGAAAAGTGTTCCTGGGCATAAACCTATGAAAGACCGATTGACGTTACTTTTGGGAGCTAACGCTAGTGGTTGAAATGAAGCTTAAACTACTCTGAGAATCCCAGAGCATTAAAAAAAATTCCATCATTAAGAGCAAACTGACATAATGTGGAGATCGAATCAGAGGGCATGGGTCACGCAGGATCTTTTCAAAGAATGGCTTTTTAAAGTTTGTGCCCCGAGCATCAAGTACTACCTTGATACCAATGACTTGCCGTTGAAAGCACTGCTCTATTGGACAAGCAGCAGGACACCCAAAGGATCTTAAAGATAATTTGTTGACAGACTTTCCCTGGCTGACAGTTCAGTTTTTCCTCCGAATACGACTACGCTGATTCAGCCGTTGGATCAGGAGGTTATTGCGGCTTTCAAGAAATCGTACACTCGCGCGCTGTTTCGTCGGTGTTTTGAAGCATGCCAATTCTCCCCAACAATGACTTTAAAAAAATTTTGGAAAGAAAAATTTGACATTCTTGAAGCTATTCGTAAGGCGTGGTCAGAAGTCCCACAGCGACAGTTGATTTCTGCTTGGTGGAAGCTGTGTCCATCCGTCGTTCAAGGAAACGGATGTGATCAGGGAGACACCCCTGAAATTATGGATGAAATTTTGACAACTGCTAGAGATCTGGAATTGGAGGTGAACGAGGATGACATAGAAGAGCTCATAATGTGACATGAAGATGAACTGACGACAGAAGAAATCCAAGAAATTTTGAATGAAGAACACCAAGAAACACAGCGAAATGTGTCTCTTTCTGAACAAGAGGAAGACAAAAGAGGACCAATGCCTACTTCTGCCATTAAAGATCTTTTGAAAATGTGGGAGGATGTCAGAGTAATGGTCTTAGAATGGCACCCAAACCAAGCTGATGTCAGTAGGGTTGGGAATCTTTACAACGACAATGCTATTAATTACTTCCTGAAAAAGAGAGAAAAGCAACGCCCCATTAGCAAAAAATGAAAAGGACTGATTAATATACAAGACTATATGTATGTATTATTTTTTTAAAAAACTTACTAAGAAATTATACATTTTTTAAAATTTAATTTTTAGGGTCTTCAGAACGAATTAATCGATTTCACATAGAAGTCTATGGTGAATCGATGATCGGTTAACGAACAATTCGGATAGCGAACATAGTCTTGGAACGGATTATCTTCGTTAACCGATCACCCACTGCATATATATTCAAATTTTCAGTCGCTAATAAAATACTTTCTATTCATCCATCAAAGTAGGAATTGACTTAAAATTTTTTTTTGTATTATTTGTTTCATGTATTAATGTATATATTTTGGTAGATTTTATCGTAATTGTCTCTTGTATTTTCCCATGAATATTCGCATTCTTATGTTTTTACATTTATTTATAAGTAAAAATAAAATAGGAAATTTTTATGTATAACATCAAATTATTC
>BMAO01014410.1:0-187478 GCA_019973975.1 Trichonephila clavata | reverse complement strand
ATTCCTTTATGAGTTAAAGAAATGGTTCTACTATTAGATAGAATAATGAGACGGTTGTGTGGGGTGTATGAAAATAACCGCATGTGCTTAAAATGATTTAGGGGAAATCAATGTTATGAAAGAGTTTTCTAAGAAATTGAAGCATTAATAAATTTTAGTTTTCTATTTCAATTGAAAACAAAACTTTCCTTAAAATTTCAAACGTACAAATATTAAAAATTAAAATATAATCCTCTATCAAAGAAGTTGAATGTAAAATAATTGTTCTGTTTCATTATGAATCTATAGATTTCTATTATACTCATAAAGCATAGAATTTATTTATAAAAAGATTCAATGTAATACACAATTGAATGTATATATTATTACATTTTATATTTTCTTTGTTTTTGTCATCTAACACAAACATTATTTTTTTTAAATAAATAAATACTCGGCATAGATTTCAATTTTTAGTCTTTCAAATATACTTTTTAAAAATTGATAAGTCATTAACTTACAATTTCGATTAAGAAATATAATATATTCACTCGTTTCTGCACCTCAAAATTCATTTTATGCGAAATGCAGATGTTTGCTTTTTTTTAAAAATTATTGTTAACAACTAATGCAGAAATTAACGCAGTTGTGATGTATTGATATCGTTTTTAAAAATTTGATACAAAGTGTTAATGTGCTTATATTTTATCAGATTTTTCAAATCAATTAGTACTCACACTTCGAGTCTTCACACTTCTTAACTGTTCGATAAAAGGAAATATAATCTATTTAAACTATTCAACCACAAATAATGGAGTTAAAATTTAACTTCCGCTCTTTGATTTCCAACTATCTTCATTAACACACGCCTTTATTTCCCCTACAAAGACCATCAATAAAGAAAACAGTACGTAACAATTATCGTCCGCAGCAAAACAATTCCAAAACAATCAAGACTACTATTTTATTAGAAACCCATTTTCCTTCCGAGTAACAATCTCATCAGCAGGTAGATCTACATCTATATAACAACTTCCTCTTATTTTTTTTTAAAAGTCCTCAAACACCGGAGCAATTTTTGGTGTTCTTCTTCCAAACATCCAACTAAAGTTTAATGCAGGTGCTGCTGTATACCTACAGTGGTTAGATCTCTCTATTGAGGGATGGGTTAATTGATTTCGAACGCCTTTAGTCAATGGAAGCAGCCACCATGCTTTTACCTACCAAACGTGTTATTATTTCCGCTCGTACACAAGACGCATTGGTGTGGTGCTTGCACCTGCCATCACCACAATAGTCACGGGGCGTTTAAGCAATTATTAGCGGCCTAGCGCGCGTTGATGGGCTTTGTCTCGCTGATTGAGAGGTGTCTGATTGAGAGGTCAGTTTTGTTGATTAATCTGAAAGGTAGCATGCTTTGTTTTCCGAGGGGTTCTTGAGGAAGTGCTTTATGGTCACCATCTGATAGCTGGACTTGGAGGATGCAACGATCTCTCAATTAAATCACGCTCACTATTGCTTCGGTTGTGTCCTTATATTGTTTATTTTGTAAAGAAGGGGAGAAATTCTTTTTAGGTCTTGTTATGTAGGCTTTGTATTTTCGTCAATAGAACGGCTTGCTGTCGATTAATTGCGTGGGTTAATGATAGGTTTCGTTCGTTTTCAGGTATTGTGAAATGTTGTGTTTTATAAAGATAGAACACATGCTGGCTCTTTTGTCTGGAAGAAAGTTTGGATTTTAAGGGCAGAATAATAGAATGTCGTCATTGTACCAATATAATTTCTTAGTTGATAATTGGAGTTTAAAGTTGGTCCCTTTTTCTTCCTTTTGTTTTAGATTTCCTGCATCAACAATAAAAAAGAATTGTGCCTTTTTTTTAATTTAGAACATTTATAACCCCGTGCACCACAAAGTATCCCACGGGGTTTACATTGAAGTTAGTGTGAAGTCCGCACTACAAAGGAAAGAAGGATTACAATACAAACATCCACGCCTTCTCCGTGATTCGAATCCAGGCCCTACGGCACTACAGTCAGCGTCACTAACCTTATTTTGCATTTATATGCATGTTTCATAGTGAACACAAAACTATAATTGAAATATGGAACCGAAAATTCCTGATTAAATACTTATAAAATACACATGGGAAAAGTTTTAATGTCCTTATTGTTTAATATGTTCTATTGAAATCTTGAGAACGAAAGATTAACTTTTCATCAATTGATTCTCATTACAAAACCTCCATATAAAGGGAAAGATGTGAGATCAATCTATCAAGGCTCTAAGCTCTAAATTTGACGTGGTGTGGAAGTTCGGAGGGTACAAATTTAGATGTTTTCGTCCCTTATCCAAAGTCCAAAATTGCGAAGTTCACCACTAGTAGCCCACGTGCAGCTTCAAAATGCGGTGATTAATTTATAAACAAATAATAAAACCATCTAATTACAAATAAAAAGAAGGAAACCATTATATTCGAATTGATTTTTATTTATATTCAACTTTTAATTAGCACAAAGACTATTAACAACGGAATTCATAATTTTAAACCTCTATTGAGTAACAAGAATGACAGCTTAGATGGCAGCCCGTTTTCCGGACTATCATTCCAGATCCTCGTAAGGCTTTTGAGCTTCGACAGCTTAACGTACATCAGCTCCTCTACATAGCTCTTCAATGACACTAGGACTTGAACTCACGACTCAACAAAGATGGCAACCAGTTCGTGACCACGATCACACTGCAACAATGGCTGCATGAAGCCGGGAGACATAATGAAAATGACATTTTTTATTTTTTCCCCATCATTTCATATTCTGGAAAGCAAAGAATATCGTAATTTTATTTTTCCGAAAGGTTTTTTTTTCCGTGTAAGAACTTGAGGTGAATATTTTAAAAGATTTCTGTCAGAGAAATCTCTGCATGGAGTTGTGTATATTACCAATTTTGTCTCCTAATTGCTTCAAACTTTCACTAAAACTTTGATAATCACCTATCTCATCTTCTTACAAGATTATTTTTTTTATCGCTTTATAATTATTGTGCACAGGATTGCAAAATCTGATTGAAACAGATGCAACATCGTTGCGGATGACAACTCTAATTTCTTCAATTACCAAACGAATACAGCAGTGGGAGCGATTATCAAATCACCATCTATAAACGACCTTTCACCCCTGTCGGTCCCTGCTCTAAAAATCGACAATAAAATTCAAACACACCGAACAAAAGATGGAAGGGTCATTCGAATTTTACTCCTGATCACCCCAAAATCGTTAATTAGCGAAACATACCTTACGAGAACTAAGGGGAAAAAAGTTTCCCGAAAATTACTCGTTCCATTTTTGCGCCTTCCCATAAACTCACCCATCTCTCTGCTCCACCTCTGTCTAACGACTGTGGGGGCATTATTCCAGAGATCATAAGACAGTAAAGAACCCAAAAACTACATCCTCCCCTTCGTCAGGTCGATAGACATTTACTTTCCATAGACAGGAACTGAAGAACACTGATGGGGCTGTCGCAGGGGATGTACAGTAACGGGTGTTTTCATTAAGGCACATACAGAGACACCTCGTTTGATGAATCACTTTATCAGTTAGGGAAAAGAGGAGAGAGAGAGAGGGATTTTTATTCCATTTTTGAAACCTCCGTATCTGTTCCGTCGGCGCGTCAAAAAAGAAACCTTCGAATATTTGAACCGTAATTTAGAAACCGAAAACGTGCCGCGTTTCGAACTGATAAAAGAGGATGAGGGGGGAGGACGTGCACCAGACGTTCTATTTTGTGGTTTTCTATGTGGGAGGGGGGATAGGCATTTATTGGGTATCGTTTGTGGCAGTGTTGAATGCGGTTATCGGAATGAGGTTTATATACCACCCACAAAGGGTGGTAGTCATTGAGGAGCTTTATTGAGGGTGGTCGCACTGTTTTGTGACGGCTTTTCTTAGGGAAGGAAGGGGAAGGGAGACACGAGGACTCGTTTGCGAAAACTGTGCGGGAGTTTTTTAAAAAATGATTTATTTACTGAAATTTAGAAAACAAAAGAGTAAGATGGATATTCCTATGCAAAGGATGAAAGATAACAAACATATAATACTAGATGTGCTATATATTAAGCCTAAGGCAGCAATTCTCAGGTTCTGGGTATCTAGCGATCGCAATTAAGCTATTTGTATTGTATAATAGGACTCACCTTGAAAATACATGTTTAGGTTAGAATAAAGGTTTAAAAGGTTCGATAGCCTGATTTTATTAATTAAAGAATAATACATTCTATAACACACACATATATAATACGCTCTATTTTGAATTTATTTGCATTTTATCGGCATGCAACATTTATCTTATTTTTCTTCCTGAAATTTTGATGTACTAGGCCAAAAGACTTTATGCATTAAAATATAAATTAAATCAAAATGAAAAATTTAAATATTCATCGAGCATTTCTTAATTTTAAGGATTCATTGTTTCGAACGAACGCATATCACTTTTAACTACCCAAACTAATGCTGGCATTAAAGCCTTTTTCGAATTTAAAATTTTTCAGGGGGAGATTAATTCTCTGATAAAGAAAGTCTTAAGAGTCTAACTTATACCATTTTCTGATTGATAAATTGTTAATTAATATCGCATTTAGAGGCACTACTAGGGCTATTGAGATGAGCCTCATAACTCTGTATCAGGGTTAAGTGACGAGGAACGTACATGAACTAGTACTCCATCTTCCAAACTTCCATCCTACCCCTACCCAAGGATTTTGAGCCGCAGTAGATTTAACTTGAATCACACAGCTCTTTTATACAACGGATCTTCAGCGGTTCCAGGATTTGAACCAAGACTCGACAGAAACGATGCTGGTGACGAGTTTGTGACCACACCCGTTATTTGAATCGGTAGTAATTGTATAATCATCACTTACTAAGGTAATAATGTTTGATTACAAACTTTCTATTATTTTGATAGTAAGAATAAATTACCTTTTTAAGCAAGAAAACTTATGATATTACTGACTAGTGTGAAAAGTTTATAGTAGTTTCTATCACTTGCGGAAAATTTCCAAGCTGATTTCGAGATAATTTTTTTGAGAGGTTCTATTGTTATCCTACTCCAGCGTTTCTCAAACTGTGGGGGCGTGATGCTCTAGGGGGCCATGGTAACTCTACAAGGGACGTGCGAGTATATTGAAAAGTCGAAAACAAAAGACTATTTAAAAAACTATTGACTTACTGAAAGTAAACAAACAAAATACATTTGAGCGTAATGAAAAATAAAATACACATTTACACTGATATAATGCACTTATAAATGTATCAGTATTGCACAATGTGTATTATACAATTAATTTAACAATACTAAGTTCAGAACGTGTTCTGTAAAATTAAAATTGACCCCATGGGCTTGTCATATAAAAATTTTTTACAATAATTAACCTTGATCTCTTTTGATAATTTTTGTACGGTTTATAATTAATCCCTAAACTGCCGATTAACAGTTACGCTATTCGCTTCCCAGTGCCACCCTTTTCACGTAGGTGCGCGTATATGATGTATTGAGGGGGGGGGTAAGTTTGAGAAGCTTTCTCCAACTCAGCTCCTTTTTTTTCTTATCAGATTTTTTATTTGCTCACGGTTTTCAGAATCGTTAGTTGGTTTGAGTATTTGTTAACGTTCCTCTCTAAAGCATTGCGAGGGATATTGATAATGAACCTTGTAATATTGAACTGCGCCAAGTGATGAGGATGAATCTGAGCTGGGACTCCAATCTCCATACTTCCACACTACGCCACCGGGAGGACTTTGAGCCCGGACATATTTTTCCGTCCATCAAGACTTCTACTGGGTACCTTCTTCAGTGGCATGAGAACTTGACAATGCCGGCCACAAGTTTCTGACCCTGATCCCTAGGCTACCGCGGCTATCTTCAAATCGCAAGAGTACAATCGATAAGTAAGTAATTTTTCATTATGAATGTTACATTCCAATTAGCAATATTAGATTAAAAATTGTAAATTATAACTGTAAACATTACTCAGCATGTATTTATTTATTGTTTATTGAAATTCCATTTTGAAGTTGCACAAAGACTGTTGGTGACGAAACTCTTCGTTTTGAACCCCGGTGAATTAAAGAAGAAAATTTTCTATATAGAACTTCTCTCAGAACTTCCACATGACATCAATGTGAGAATAATATTTTTTAAAAATGAAATTGTATAGCATTATTGTTATTACTTAAAATCAGGATCAAAATCATCGCCAACAGATCATGAACCACAATTAAGGGATGAGAACGATTACGACGAACATGCTATGCATAATTTGTCACTCATCCATCACACGATTAATTGTTTTATTAATATTGTATACGAAGATGCACAAGGTCTAAAATGGTGTTTGAATATTTTTGTTTGTTTTTTACTATTTATTCATTAATTAAATTTAATTATTCTAATAAAATAATATATTAAAAAAAGAAATCCCATTCTCAGAAATTAGGCCATCCCAGGTGGGTTTCTTTGGATTAGAAGTCCAACGCGCTATCCATTACGCTACAGGGACGCAATAAATGGTTTTTTTTCTAAATATGCTGCCGGACTATTATTTTTGTGTTTGTTACTATTTATTCCTTTTTTAAAAATTTAATTAATGATTTAATATTTGAGAAAACTATATTAACAACAAGTGTCATTCACTATAAGTTTAAAAAAAATGTATTTGAACTTGAATGGATGAATAGAAAGTATTTTATTAACGAATTGAAAATTTGAACAAGATATATATATATGTATGCAATTCATAAATATACGCAAAATAAATATAAACCTAAGATAACTAGTCAATACAGTGAAAGTATATTAGAAACAGTAGTACTGTAGCAAACTCCTGGCCTTAGGAACCAGTATTGCAGGTTTAAACAAAGTTTTGCGGCTAGCCAACCTTCACCTGTATTTGCCAATACTTTGGGCCATAGGGAAAGTAAGAAGTGTCAAGAGAAGTTTAACTATTATTACAAATAAAACCACAATCTATTAATTATTTATATATAGGGAGAGAGTAAATTAATAGTAGAAATTGGAAAAAAGAACGAACGGACGTGGAACCGCATCTCAGATTAAAATTTACAACCAAGGATTCAAATTATGACGATCGGTAATCTCGTCATAAACAATTTCATCCTTATCTTTAATCCAACTTTGCCCGATATAACTTTTATTTACATTTTATGAATAATTTTATTGCTCGTTTTTTATTATATTGTGTATATAAAAATAAAAAAATGTAAAATATATGTATGTAAAAAAATAAATAAATGTACTTTGATTGTTTTATTAAAATACAGGCGTTTTTTTTTATAAAATTTTTGACGAGGTGTACTCAGCGTTACGAAAATTAAAAAAGGGGTACACACATGTAAAAATTTTGGGAAACCCTGACGAAAGCCAATGTGAAAAAATTGAGTATTTATTAATTCTAAACCACAGAAATACATCAGACTGACTGTTATTTAAAAAAAAATCAAGAATATGAAGAGGGTCTTTTGTCCAAGATAAGGTTTTTTAAAACTAGTGAAACAAAATTTAACAAAGAACCTTTCATAATCGTCATACTAGAGAGAGGGAAGTATTAGGTGATTCATTACAAAAGACTAATTATAACGAGAAACCATTTAGAACCGAATGTAAAACTTTTTAATTATAAAAAAGTCGTAAAGTCATAGAAAATTTATTTGCGAGCCTTCAGAAACTGCTGGAATATAAATTGCATTTCTTTCCTTTTCAATCACTTTCACACACACACAAAATTGATTGTCATAAAAAAATGAAGTGCATGCCACCTCCGTATCTATATGTGTAGTGCAAAGACAGAATTTTTTGAAATATCAATTAATTATAGAATATAGTTGAATATTCTGAGAAAAGATGTATCAAAAATAAAGTATCTAAACGATATTACGATTGCATTGATGATTGATTATCATTTTTGATCAGTAATAATTTACACACTCAAATACAGTATTTTGTAAAAATTTAAAAGGATAGTTAATCGAAAATTTTAACTATTACAGACCTTCCGCAATCAGATTTAAAACTAGTGGGGAAAACACTATGATGTGTAATTTACAATACATAATGATTAATATAAAGTATTTGGGATTTAAAAATAACTTAAATATTGCTTTTAAGTATGATCCTTCTGATTCAAATAAAAAAGGGGGCAAGGGAAAACTTTTTGTATCTATTGAATCAGGAGAACGAATCAAAAATTTTGAATGTTTGGTATTGTCACAAAATTAATTGTTCATGTAAGTAATTATGTTTGTAAATGAAATAGAATACAAAAATTATATGGGTACAAGTTTTTTATTGATTCTTACGTATTTTTAATATTATTGCTTTTAAAAGATATTTTTGAAGTAAGTCTTTCTTTCGTTTGGTGTTCGAAAGTGTAAGAATATCTTTAAAAATGCATTTTCCATGTAATAAATTTCATCTAATCACAAATAAAAGAATAATTGCTCACATCTCCATTTATATATTTCAGTACAGAAATTTTTGTAAGGAAAATTTTTTTGTACACAAGCTGTCCTAAGTCAGCAATGTTGATAATACTGTAGCATCCATTCTTTTATATTTTTATATTTAACTCTGTTATTTCAATTTTTCATATCTCCTTTTAAATTCTGCAGTTTGGTTATCTTGCAATTGCAGTTCTGTTAAATATTAATCATGTTATTCATCTCTCTCTTGTAGAGAAATTTCGATTATATATATATATATACTGTCATGCACACTCGAACCAATCTATGCAGATATTGTTAACGTTACAGATATAAACTATACAGACAACACGCCAAAGCATGTTTTAGAGTCTAACTTCAATGTTAAGAGTCATTTTATTATTTTATTATAATTAAATAAACTTCACAGCATTTTGATCACGTGGTAATACGTTTTCATAAGGATTCATATGTACTCGTTAAAACATTACATAATTTAAAGCTATTATAAAATGTTTTTGGCAACAGATCTATGAGGAAGGATTATTAATTACTTTCTTAAAATTTTTCCGCCAATAAGGATAATATGCAGTATCTTTCAAGAACTGTTTCTTCAATAAAATTAAATTTCAGTAATATGAATTTAAGGAATTAAATTTATTTTTGAAAATACTCAAATAATTCACCGCATTAAATTTAAATAAAAGATATTATTATTGTTATTATTTCTAGTGTTATTTTTGCTTGCATATCCCCTGAATCCTTACGTTTATTTAACTGTGTAAGCCGTAATAAAATAATAATTTTTAAGCTTGAATCATCTAGTTATGCAAATAAAATGGCATATGGTGGTTTTATTTATTGATTCTTAACGTCTGCACAGAAGTTTTATGAATCCTAGAAATATACAGATTCAACTAAAGAAGTCAACTGTTTCAAAAGTAAGCATTCTTTTATCCTTCTTTTCTATAATTATATCAATAAAAAAATCAAAGATGTAACTAACACAACATTTTTTTTCTTCAGGAAAATGACGAATTCATATCTTAGGAGAATATTTTCAGATAGTCTGCCCTACTCAAATTATTATTCTTTTTCAAAAAAGCAAAGTTTCAAAAAGACTTTGGAGCCTTAGTTCCTCAGCAGGCATGCACAAATCCTTTAATAGATAATTGTGCTAAAGGTGAGTAATATTTTTATTCTTACATTCGATAATGATACGTAACAGAAACCCGAATGGAAAAAAATGTAATAATTGAAAAATGAAGAAGCAGTAATTAGGCTAGAATTTAGAAAAATTCCGAAAACCTTATAGACAGCAGTTCGAGATTTTAATAATGAAATTCTAGATTATTTTCAATCTAGAAAACAAAACTCATTGTTAGAATAAATTAAATATTAGAATCTTCACACTCTCTCTGAATTGTTTCATAAATTGAGCCAAAAATATATGATATAATATTCATTTCAGCTTTAAAAAAGGAAACAATACTTTTTTTTGTAAAATTATCAATTTTAAAACGCACGAAATTATAGTGTTTAAAAAATATGGAAATAAATATATATAGCATATATAAAAAGTGTTAAAGTTCGTTTCTACATTTAGGGTTCTTCAAAAATAATTCAATAGTATAGATCCATTGTACCTCTCAAAATATTTAAGAAAGTACACATAAATATCTTTTTATATTTTTATATTACTTTTATATTACTTTTTATATTTAATTTAAAACATTTATCAAGCAATTGAAAAGTTTATATGTAAAAAAAAAAAAGAATTGGTAGAATTAAAAAAATATCGTTTATATATATATAGTTGTTTTCGTAATAGATGTGAGACAACTAACCATGTTTACCAAAAATATTCAGCTTCTAAATAACTTCTTGAATTCTAGTCGATATCAGTGTTTTAGTAATAAGTTTGCACAATATATTGTATAAATTTTGCTACAGTAATATAGTATAAAGAATTATATATATATATATATAAATTTTTTTGAAGGAAATTACTTCTCATATAGAAAGGATTTTTTTTCTTGTGAATGGCGTTAATATTAATGACATGGTGACCATGTTGGTGACCATTTTTGGTGAGTCTGGGATTCTCTGAATTCTTCCAGAAATTTGTGGAGAAATCCACAAATTTCAAGACCTATGAAGCAAGCGGATCTTTCGAGAAAGATCCACGAGGCATATAAATAGAGAGATACTCACCGAAAATGAGTTTGTCTTGTTTTGACCAGCGATTATTCAGTATGGTTTTGACCAGCAATTAGTTTGTATTGTTTTGACTAGTGATTAGTTCGTATTATTTTGAATAGCGATTAGTAGTTTTGCCTTGACGTTGATTTCCGATTAGCTCGGCTGTTGAATAGGACGAGTGGTGCTTGCGAATAATATTTTATATACGTGTTTTGTAGACACGGATCATTGTGTCTGAGTGCTGTTGAAGGTGTGAATATATCTTCTGAGATTTATTCTGGGAATTGTATTGTGTATTCAATGTTACATGGATAGTTTTTCCGACAATAAATTCTCGTCGCCCTTGAAGAACTGTCTTGTTCTTTGCGATTGATTTGCATAAAATCCTCGGACCCCGATCAACGTAACAATACTATATATTTTGACTTAACTAGAGAATTTTTGATTTTTAATTTGCTGTTGTAACAAAATCCTGCAACTATTCTGAATCTATTAGGGAACATTGCTGTACACTGACGAAGCTATTGCATAAAGTATTTCCCGTTAGTTGAGTAATAGAAAATTGATCTTTTATCACAGTCTCTTAAATATAGACATGCCTCATCGAGTATTACCACAAACTTCTATTTTTCAGCAGCTAGGTGTTTTTCATATAGTTTTCTATAATTTGTTTTAATTTGAGCAATATGTTTTGACAAAAGCAGGTGAACATTAGGTTTAAACATCTTTTTTAATTTTAAATCTTTATGAATGGTTTTATTTATAGTACCGGAAGACAGTCCTAGTTTCGATGCAATGAATCTTTGAGTCGGCGGATTTTCTTTTGGGCTCAGAGATTTCACGTTTTTGATAGTTGCCTGCGTCCGCGAACATTCTTAGAGTGAGGTTTCGTGGTCGTGTTTCCATTTTTATTTTCTACTATAGACGTTTTTCTCTTTCAAGTTTAATATATTATAAATATCCTTTTTTAATGCAATAACCGAAATTTTTATACCGCTTAATAAGTTCTTGATACTAGAATTTCTCGTCGGAAAGCGCAGTTAAATAACCTTCGAGCCATCTATCCATTTTAGGAACCATGTTCAAAATAAACCTTTTATTTTACATTCCAATCGAACGAAAACATTAGTAGACGATTATTCTGAAGTTGCCAAAGTTTTATCTCAAAATGCAAACAAGGAAATAATTTACAAAGTCGTTTTCATAAAGTGCAAACGCATTTCTGTAAAGGCAAAATGATCGCTGGGAACTCTTAGTATGAAGTCTCGGAGAGAAAAACGACATCTTCAAGAAAGAATACAATCTTTTGCTTTTTAAATAGTAAATAAAGAAAGAAAGAAAAAGAAAAAAATCGAGACTTTTTTGTGATAGAAATCTATAAATATTATAAATATATCCAATAAAAATATAAGTTACAATATTTAAAAATAAATTTGCAATTAATATTCTCTCAGAACTGTAAACATTCCACCGAAAACTTAATAAAGTAACAGAATGAAGAATAGAGAGCCTAATGGCGAAAATCTATATTTTTAGCATTCAGTGAAACAAATATTAAGTAAGCACTAATGAATGTGAAAATAATTATTAAACATTAAGTTTTTTTAGCGTTTTTTATGATAAAAGAAAAATTAAATTTAAATTAAGAAATGCATTTATATATTTTTGGAATTAAAACATTCTTGAGATTTTATTTTCTTTTAGAATCGATCTTATTAACATAGATAAATAAAATGTATTGTAATTATTACCATATTTACTCGAATCTAAGCCGCACTTTTCCCCCACTGTTAATGCTACCTAAAATAGGGTGCGGCTCATAATCGAAGTGGAAAAATTCATTGAATGGGACAATAAGAGCAATTATTGCTTTAAGTACGTATTTAAAAGTTAATAACATTGGTAAAATAACTAATTATTCACTTTTTATTAGTTCTCCTTTTAAGTTTATTCCTATTTCCTAACACTGGATATCAATAAACAACTTTACACCATTTTTCACAAAAACTTGGTTGAGAATTTGAGATACGGCTTTGAATCGATGGCGGCTTAAATTCAAATAAATACGGTATATTGTTAAAAATTACACAATATTATTTATCTTTCCCAACTTTTTCTAAGACTCAGAATAAAAGAATAATAAAGGCGTTTTCATCACATGGGGGAAAAAACCTAACTTACGTAATCACGGAAATGTATAAACAGTTTCTATATTTCCGAGGGCGATCATACTGTTTAAAGAGAGTGTAAAAAAATACAAAATGCAACCCCCTCCCTTTAAAAAAAATTCTACAGACTCAATGACCAAACAATGCAACAATCTAAGAAGGGAAAGGATTATGACGAAAGCGAGAAATGCCATTGTTTTTCATTTTCTGAAACAAAGCACAAAATTTTTTCTATAATTTTTATCCTTCCTTTTTTTCTTCTTTCAACTTTCCATTTTTTTCCCACAGAAGGCAAATTAGAAAACACTTTCAGATAATAAGTGAAACATGAAAAAAACCCCTCTCCATTGTGTCCGTATGAAAAGGAACTATACCCTAAATTACCACCTCTTATTTTAAAATGAAAATTGAAGTGGCAGTGAAAACAATAACGAGATGTGAGAGAGGTAAAAAAAATCCCTACTTTTTAAATTGAAACCTGTAAGGAGGGGAAAAAATCCCTGTGAAAAAAAAAGCAAAAAGAAAAACGAATATGTATTTAAAAAGCTGAGTTTTTAAAAGTTAAGCAAGCAATCGGAACAATAAATTGGCATGCTTCCGATGGGGTTTTTCTTGTTTTTATTACCATTATCAATGCAAAACTGGGGAAAAAAAAGAAAGAAAAAAGAGGGTGGGGGAACCCGAAAGACAAAATAATTTTTAAAAAGATAAAAGAGATGATTAACTGATTTAGCCCACACTTGCACACAATGGAGAAACAATAGTGGCGTGGTTTCAGGGGAAAAAAAGGATTTTTTCCCCACATTGTAGAAACAAAAGGGAAGGGATTGCGAAAGAGAGATGGAAAAAATTGTGTTTACATTTTAAGTACCTTACAAAACGATGTTTAATAAAAGTTCGTGAAAGTGTGTTTACTTTGAAATAGATATCAATTAAAAGAGATACCGAACTATAATACAAATATAACACTTCAGATTTAGATCAGTTATTTGAACTTGTTTGTTGCTTTGATTCCAATATTTCTTTACAATTAATCTGGGTTAATTAATTTTTTTTCACTGGTACACACTCTTCATTTCTAAAGAATTAACAAATCCACTCAAGAATAGATTGAATGTTATTTCAAAGTTGCTTATCTAATTTCAGGAAATCCATATTCAAATCTTATATTTGTATAATTATATGCATTATCACGAAGGCTATACATCTCGAAGCAGTTTCGGATCATTTGGTTCAAGCATTTTAGTAGCTCTGAAAAGATTTATTGCATGGCGAGGTATTTTTCCTCTGATATTTATTCAGACAATGGTCAAAATTTTAAAGGTGTTATAAACTATATAACATAAGTGACCTACTCTCGGACCTGGCTATAGATGTGGGAAGAAGTGAAGGACGGTTTGCCATAATACTTTTCAACTATTTATTCAGCACACTAATTATCAACAGACACAGTTCACAAGTATTCAAATAAGATGAGATGTTCCAATAAAAAGCAGAGGGGATTTAACTAAGAGAGACGCGAATTCTGAGAAGAATTCTATTAATTTGATCCTCCTTTATGGATCAATCCTCTACCCTAATATTCGATTTACAATTTAGCTACGGGGACCAATCGTCACTTTAAGATCTTCAACTATTTAATGCCCGAAACGCGCTATCAATGTTTACAAATACCTGATTGGTAGATAACTTTCCTTATCGTCAGCTTCACTATATTTCAATCTCCAGGTCTATCCCTCTATTCATCTATTTGTCTATTCTCCAGTTAGAAAACCTATACTGTACATATAACTAACCTAATATGCATATCACGGTTTCTTCTTCCAAAAAGGTTGGTTATGAATGATAGCCCAAAGATTTCTCAAGAGGATTAGTTAAATGACGCTTATAGATCCGTCACATATACCTCAAACAAATATTTCAGATTCTTCGCGTTGTGAAGGAATTTAAAGTTTCACCGCAAATTCTTTTATTGACTGGCACTTTATACCTCTGTATAGTCCTCATTTTGGAGTATTCTGGGAGGCAGCAGTTAAATTCTCTAAAAGTCATCTGCTCAAGACACGTGAAACCATCATTCTGAGTTTAAAAGAGTTATCTACTCTGCTATGCCAAATTGAAGCCTGTTTAAGCTCACATTATCTGCAGATCCTTCAAACGTCAGAACCCTTACACCTGGACATTTCTTAATTGGAGAATTCATCGCGCTCCTCGAACTTCCAAAAGAAACATCCACCACAAATCTGAGCTTATCTTCTCACTGGAAGCTGGTTCTGCAAGTCAAACAAGGATTCTGAAAGCAATGATCCAGAGGTTGTCTCATCACTTGCAGAGCAGACCCAAATGGTATTCTCAAGGAACTAATCTACAAGTTGGAGATTTGGTGGTAATTCATGAACCTTAGTCACTCGTTCTACATTGGAAAATAGGTAGGGGGATTCAAACTTATCAAGTTATAGACATCCCAACCAAGGATGGAGAACTGAAACGATCAATCTCAAAACTGACTTTAATACTTCCGGCGGGGGAGAGTGAGAGCTCCTTAACTGAAGCTGCTGTAACGTATTTAATTATTTTTGTTTGTCACGCGGTTTTATTCATGTAAAATATCTAGCAACAGATTTGTTTGTTTTAATTAATCGCGATACGTTCTTATTCGAATCAAATCATGGAATAAAGTTAGGTATGTTGAAACTTTGTTCTTGTGAAATTCTTGATGTTTAAAATTATTGTTCTGTCGAAATTCTTTTCTTAATGATCTATTCTAAGCTATCCAATCCTGTTCTTAAATTCATTGGGTTAATTATTTTTTTATCTCGATTTAAAATGCACAGTTTGCTAATTCTATTGAAATTCGATTCTGTATCCATAAAATTTTTACACATGCACATTGCTGCATGATTGAGAGGGGGGGGGGGGGAAGCAACCGACAACTCCAATTACTTCAATAATAGCAAATTTATTAATGGAGAATGACTAATAGAAGACTACACGAAGACAAATGGACGTATATACACAGAGAAACATTATGACAGATTATTTACAGAAGTGCAAAACGTGCTCGATATAAGCAAGCTTTACAATATTCCAGAAATGGCCCTTTACGACAGTTCCTCTAGCAGGAAATCAAATAAAATCTCTCTCTTATCACAATCAACGCATGAACATATTTTGATCTCGACTGAGCTATCTTTTGAGCTGCCTTGACCTTTTTTCAAAAGTCAAAACAATCTCATAAAAATTTCGAGAAGGGTCAATCCTAATGCCTTCTCGATAATTTCTCGGCGATATCATATTTTTCACAAAATTTGTTGCCAGTAGTGATAAAGTCGCCAATCTTTTTACCCTAGTCACCTTTTCTATGGTTGCTATAATTTTTTATTTTTAAGTTCACGTTGGGAAGCGAACTTTTCCTGTAAAACTCAGTTTTCCTACAAGGAGAGTATTGCTGCAGAGAAAACAACATGTATGCCACGTTTCAATATCAGTTTTGCATTAGGCAGAATTCTAAATTCTAACAATATGTTTTTTTCCATTTCAAATATAAGATTTGAGAAAAAGCTTATAAAAGATTTAAGTTTAATTATCCAAAAGCTGTGATAGAGTTTAAGAGCTTCACTATTTTATTTATCAATTAATGCTCAAACAACAATTTTGATACATTTTTTAAATATAAAATGATGCTTTTAAAATCATAAAATACTTTTAGGATCCTTTAAATTTTTTGAAGGCATTGAGAACGCGCTTTAAAACTTCATCGTGAATAAAAAATGAGATTTGTCTAAAACGCGTATTGAGGATTTTAATTAAGTAACTAATGATTACATCAGTGGCTTTGATATCTAAACCTAATGTTTCTTAATTTACTGACATTTCTGCAACCTTTTTCTTTGTTACACAGACTTTCATTACTTTGAAATAAATAACAAATATATAAATTTTCCAAATTTTTTTGAATGCTTTTCTTTCTTTTTTCAAAATTTATGTTTAAGTCTGACAAAACAAAAAATTTTTATCTCATACTTACAAAGTTGTTTATGTATATGAAAATTATTTAAAAAACAATTATGTACCATTGCAGTGGCTCTTAAACTTTCGATCGCCGCGGCCTTCCTTAATGTATCAGCCTGACATCACGACCCCAACATTTTGGACATCCTTCTCTAACTCCCAACACATGACTAAGTGATTTAAAGGTCCCTTTAATAATCCTAAGCTGCCTCTGCTACTTTTACAAATTTTTTAAACTTTTTTTACCTTTAAGAAAACAGTAAGCATCTAATTATAAAAATAGTACAAAATACTAATTTCAAATAAATAAATAATATACTTAACTGTTTTAATTAAAATTTATAATGATAAGGATGGTCGATATTTTTTTTTACAAAAGCTGTTACATCAGGTGTAATATTTAAAATCTACAGTCTCAATTCCAGTTCTACGCTTTTCAGACCGTTTCTGTGCTTATTTTTAAGACGAAGTATTCAATTAGGAAACCGAGATGGATGCAATCATTATCGTATTGGCAAGCTATGAATAATTTCTTAATATTTTCACATGTGTTTCAATTTTAAAAAAAACAACATTATGCTGTAGTAATGGCTATGTAGTTGAAAACAATAAAAAAAACCTGAATTAATATTCTGAATCGAAATGCAGGGTCAGGCATATTAACCTCCCCTGTTTCAAAAGAGTTACAAACAAACCAAGCTACAGAAATAGTCTTTTATTTGCGAAAAACAAATATGATACCATTTTACATTAATTGGTTTTAAAAAATTTGTCTGCTAAATGGTGTCCTCCAATGGTAACACATTGACGAAGTCTTTTCCAAAAGTTCTTTAGAACATTGGCCCTGCTATAATTTCGTCTGATCATTCTATAGTATTCCGATTTGGAAATACTTGGTAACCCTTAAATTTGTTTTTTCAGTTTAATGAATTGAAACTGAAAGTCATTTGGCACACTGAGTATTACAACAAAATGCAATTTTCTCTGTGTGTTAGTTAGGATAGATTATGATAACTATATCTTGCAGGTATTTGTTCTATTCGGCTCCATGTTGATTCCTGTTCTTTCCTTTAGTCAAAGAACAACATTATCTTATTTCGTGTCAGTGAAAGTGGCCGCGGTAGCCAAGTGCTCAAGGTATCGGATCATGGCTAGCGTATCATGAGTTTGAGCCCAGTACCACTAAAGACCCACCGTGTACGAGAACGATGCACTTTAATCTGTCGAGAGCTCAAACGTCCTCCCATTGGTGCAGTGTGAACGTTAGGAAAGGGGTGCCTACTCAGATGTCTTACTCGTCACTTGACCATGGTTCAGAATTACGCGGTCCGTCGCTAAAAGCCCTCAAGCCCTCATGTAGCTGAACAGTGCGACGCTAATACTCACTTCACTCACTGACGAAGTCTTTCCCGAAAGTTTTTCATAGTTCTTCGTGTAGTTTCCGGTGGAATGGCAGCCACTGACTGGATGATTGCCTCCTTTAGTGCTTGCAGGGTTGTAGGACGATGTTTGTACACTTGCATCTTTAAGTATCCCTAAAGAAAAAATTCCAAGGGGATAAATCAGATGACTTCCCTTGGAGGCTAGGTGATGTCTCCTTGAAAAGAGAGAAGACATCCAGGAAACAACTCTCTCAGAATGCCCAGCAAACGCCGCGAAGTGTGAGCTGATGCTCCATCTTGTTGGAACCAGATTTCTACTTTTTCATGGTCCCCAAGAAACTGGTTTAACTTTGGTTGGAGGAAGGTCTCAATCATTGACAGTAGCGATCTCAAGTAATCGTTACCGTTAGTTCATCTTCAAAAAAATAAGGACCCCACGACCCAAATTAAGCAAAGGCGTACGAAACTGCCACACGAGGACCGTAAAGTGGTCGTTGGGGGATCTCTGAGGACTTTCTGCCGCCCAGAGTGAGTGAATATTAACGTCGCACTGTTCAGCTACAGGAGGGCTTTTGGCGACGGTCCGCGTAATTTTGAACCATGGCCAAGTGACGTGAACGACACTTGAGCTGGCACCCCCTCTCCTAACTACAGCACCAACGGGAGGACATTTGAGCTCTTGACAGATTTAGCGTGCATTGCTTCCCTACATGGTGGGTCTTCAGTGGTACTGGGATCGAACTCATGACACGCTAGCTATGATCCGATGCCTAGACCACTTGGCTACCGTGGCCACTCTGCTGCCCAGAAGCGAAAATTTTGTTTATTCACAGTTTTTGACAAGTGGAAGTGGACCTCATCAAATAAAATCAAAACAGTGCCAAAGTTCTGAAGAATTTTCGGGAAAGACTTCGTCAATGTGTCACTATTGGAGGACGTCATTTAGTGGACATAATTTTTAAAACCAATTTATGTAAAAGGATATCGTATTTTTTGTTCACAAATAAAAGACTTTTCTCTGTATCTTGTTTTGTTTGCTTGTAACTGCCTTTTGAAACAAGGGAGGTTAATACGCCAGACCCTGTGCAATCTCTATTAGAGATTTTTCATTAGGGCAATTTAAAGATTTAGTTTAGGAGGGCACATCTTTCAATTTTTCCCACAAGGCTTTTCAGAGTCTGTAAACAAGAAAAATCTTAACATTAAATGTGAGATATTCGTAGACCGCCTAGGAAAGCGCTGAAGACACCCGGAGATCCATGGACTATAGTTTAAGGACCCTTGTACTATAGTATTGTGAATATATTATAAAGACTCCTTTTATATGCATCTATTATTTACGCTGAATTTCGTGCAACTTTTTAAGATAAATAATAAGATATTTGTGACCAAAGAATTCAGAAACTTTGTATTAAAAATACAGCAGTAACAGTAACGTACTCAAGTGGGAGGGGTGAGTGTTGAGCTCCAACGGCAATCGACAAAAAGATTTTTAATTTTTAGTTTAAAGATTATTTTTTGGTGCTTTTATCTACGAGTTGTTTTTTAAATATATACCCCCTGTTCCCCATAAAAAAAGTCTGTGTCCGCTACAGCTCTGGTATTATATTATCTGTGTAATCAGATAACTGCTAATAACTATAAAAATATCAATTTAATTACGTATTAAAAAACTTCTTCGAGTACGTTAGCTGTTCAAAAATTTCATCCGGCAAACATTAAAAAGTAATACGTCTTTCATTAAAAATTTAATTACATTAGTTCGAAAAATACCATTACAAAACTCCCACCAAAGAAGGTTGAAAAAAGTGTATTTTAGAAAAGCCACATTTTTAAATAAATTGCTAAAGTTCTATTTTCTCTCATTAATCAAACTCAGCACCGAATTTTAAAACATTTAATTCTTATTTTTACCAGCTTTTTACCCACAATGCTAAATTATCAAAAATGACATATTATATGCAACGCACACACACACAGAAAAAATTCTCACACAAAACTCATTAAGAGCTTCACAAACTTCCAAAAAGCGACATATACATGTATTCGAAATTTAATTAATACTTACTATGAATTTTTTTTAAACCTCCCCAAATAGTCATTGGTAAAATTTCATTTTGGCTAGATAATGACTCCATTAAATGCGATTCTAATCCTATAGCTGTGACACTTTTTGACACGGATATTAAAGCCCCGTTCGCTTACAAACGGCGAAAAGTTTTAATGATTTTGCCCCCGTCTCCAAAAACTTCCCCATTGAATACCGTGTAACTTTCAGCCGTTGCAATTCTTGGGGGAAAATACGGATTTTTCTACTACACGAGAAAAGAGGAGTGAAAAAAAATATCTATCTACTTCGGTAAAAATAAACAACAAAAAGTTTATACCGATTATGCTGCTCATATTTAAACTCATAATTAGATTAATTTAACGACAACCGTAACTGCCAAAGCATAGGTAGCACTGGAAGGTAAAAAAAATGGTCATTCATTTTTAATAAAACGGTTATATTTCACTGGAGATAATTAATGTTCTTGTGCAGAATTATAACATTCGGGGAAAAATAAGTTCAAAAAGCGAGACCAGATGATAAAGAAAAACTGCTGCCCTCCCCCCTTCCAAAAGCCCTACTATTTTTGGCACGCTTCCCGCTTTCCTCCCCCTCCCCATCGCTAGATCCACCTCCCTCCCCCCTCTAAATTGTGATGATATTTTAATTATTTCTCTGGTGCGGGCCACAGCCTTATCAAAACGCATTTTAACGAAATTGCTGGCCAAGGCAGATGATGAAAAACAAAGAATTAACTGCACATTTTCGATAGAGCAGAATTGCCTTAAAAATTACGATAGGGGCCCATTTTTAGAGGACGGCACACAAGCCGTGCCGTACAGCAGTTACTTATTTTTCCCGTGAACTGATACTTAAAATGAGTTGCAATTTTTCAGGTCGCAGTGTACAGTACAGTCAAGAGCAGTAAAGCCATTTTCCCGTATCTTGTAAAATACCATCGCTCTTATAGACGCAGTTCACTGGAACCGTAGACAGCTCAGAGTAGGTGTTAATGGACGTGTCGGGGGCAGCACTTAATATTCTTGGCAACACTGGAGGTCCGCTTAAGCTGTTTTATGTGCCCTTGTCGCAGAATCGGATTTATGAGTCGAGAGATTTCGGAAAGCGGTGTGTTTTGAAAATATCTAGATGATTTTAGTGGGAGAGGGGAAAAAAATTGTTTGTAATTTGTGTTGTATTAGATAAATTAATTTATTGGTAGTTACATTCAAAGAGATTCATAAAACTGTCCAATCGTAAATTTTGGATACTCAAGCGTATGATGGACCGATTTGCCATACTGATGTATTGAGTTTGGGGATGCTCGTTTGCGCATGAATTTGACTTAATTTCTTATCTGGATATGAATTTGTAAATTTATGTTATATAGAAAAAGTTCTATTTTTATTGGAAAAAAGTATAGGTAATACTTACGCAGAAATTAGATTTGTACATGAAAGAAAATTTAGCACGTGGAGAACTTTCAAACATTTCTGTGGATTTTGTGGATTTTACACAATAAATAAACGTTTTAGAATTACAATATAAATCTTCTGAATATACAGTTTTTTTTCTGAAAAAATTAGCAAAAGTGCATTATATTAACTCTGCTAGGGTGAAAATTCAAACTAACTTTTAGTCAATACAGTTACTCTGAAATATTGAATGACTTTGTATAAAATTTAAAAAGAGAGTATAAAAACGTTCAAAAAATTACAACTTAAAAAATGAAGAATAAAGAATTATGGATTATTCCATTTATTGTCTTAAATATTTTATTAAAAAAGAAATTTAACATTTCTTTTTCATTTTTCTTACTTGAAATAGCAGTTTCCTGTATAAAGCATATAAATAAGTTACACGTTTATTATGAAAATTATAAAGTTATTAATTAATATGTATTTTATAATGTTTTTAAAACTGTCCATAAAATATATTGCATCGTAAAGTATTCAAAGGTTTAAAAATTTCATCTTTCTTTTGCTTCTGATTTTTTTTTTCGTTTGGATATTGCAGTAATTAATATAGCAACATCGTGAACTGATTAAATTATATTTCTGAGCAATTAAATTTATTGAAAGAGGTATAGTTTATAAAAATTATTATTATCATTCTAAACACTTTCATTAAAATCTATTTTGAAAAACTGAGATTTCATTGAATTTATTTTGAATAACTGATTTTGGATGAATAATATTAGGGAGAATACAATAAGTCAACCAGGAAACGAATAAATACTTCTGTATATAACAACTTGGCAAAATAAATAAATAAATAATAAAAAAAATAAATAAAAACTGGTTCTTTTTGTGAATTATCTTTAAATTACTTTCAGTTTTCATTTTAAGCCCACATAGTGTCCTAAAAATGACAAAAATGTAATTTTTTTTTGCATTTTGAAGTGATTCTCCCGGTTGAGGAGAAAAAGGTCTTTAAAATTCTACAACTGATATCTAATCAGTTTTAAAGGTATTTAAATTTTTTTTGAATGTTATCATTTTCAAAAACTATACCTTTACTCATTTTAAATGCTTTTTTGTCAATGGAATTGTTTTTTTTTAAAATTCACAAGCCGTCTTTTTCCTGTTTCAGATAAAATGTTGAAATATTTTGTAGATACTTTTATATGCACATGTTTTGTAAATATTAGTATGCATTTAGGTGTGAGAATTACAGTTACATTTTTGAAAAAGTGTCAAAGTTGATGTTTTTAGAATTATCATGTTTAATTCAGGCTTTCCCATAAATATATTTGTTAAAATTCAATAAAGCAATAGATTTTCAATTCAATACTAAATTTTATTTCCAGTACGTCAAGAAATGCAAATCAATTGAAATAATTAAAAAAAAAAGTGTACACAATTAAGTATTTTATAAAGATTTTAAGAAACTTGAAAAAGTTTTAATTTTAAAATAATGTTTGGCAAAACGAGCTTATTTTTTAAAAAAATAATTTAATCATATAATTTGGGGAAAAAATCCTTAATTTCTTTTAATTAATAATTGTTAAATTTCTTTTAATCAATAACTGTTGAATTTCTTTGAATTAATAATTGTTAAATTTCTTTTAATTAATAATTGTAAAATTTCTTTTAATTAATACTTGTTCTATTAATTCTTTTAATTTTAATTAATTAATTTCTTTTCCTTTTCTTTTCTTTTTATTGAAATTCTTTTTTAAAAAAGGATATGTGTAGTCCTAAATGAATTAATATACTTGATTTATAATGAGAGTTTTTTGGGGGGGGGGCCAGTGGTATAAATGGAATGAATACACCGGCTTATACTGGATTTTACTTCATTCAGAAAATCAATATTAAATCAATTTATTACAAATAATTACCTTGCTCATTTTTTCCCCTTTTGTTTAATATCTATATTTTGTCCTTTTCTTTCTTTTTTTACAATTTTAATTTTTACTTTGAATAACGGGTTGCTTTTTCCAAGGTAATTTAAAAGATCTCTTAAAAACACTCATATTTTATGTACAAATGTTTATATAGCAAACCAGGCGGAAACTTGATGATTATTTTCGCAAGAACTATTCACCAGTATGCCCAATTATGGCACCATTTTAAGAGAAAAACTTTGTTTTACGGGTGCGGATTCAGGCCAACTTCCGTTTGGATACAACTGAGGATGGTTGTCTCTCGGCAAAAGGCATGTTCCGGTGCATTTAAGAGAAATAACATCGCAACAAACAAATCAAAAAACAACAACCCCTGCCGCTGCAAAAACGCGATCCAAAACATTCCAAACCAAAAACAGAGAAAATTAAAACTTTGTGTGCGGGTTTTCAACAGTGGAGAACATTTAACCTTTTGTTTGGGTGGGATTGCTAGGAAACAATCAATTTCATTTACAACGTTCATCGTTTTTATGAAAAGCCTAAAGGTTATATGAACTGAAAAGCTTTTCCAGAAGTTTAACGCTTTTGGTCTTATCATTCTTTCCGGCTTCCTGTCCCTCCCCCCCTTCAAAAACCAAGGAACCAAAGGGTTAGATCTCTCCGCTGCGGGACATTGCTAATTTTGATTTTGTTTCCACCGCCACAAATTGGATAAACTCTCTTTTTAATGAAAAAAGGAGGAAAAAATTTCGCCATGCCTCTCGAAAACAATGGAATGGAAATGCGAGAAACCGTTTTGCAATTTCGATGCCGACGTCAGGTTTTGGCGCTTTTTTTTTACCACTAGTCGTCGCCGAAAGTACGGCGAGAAAAATGTCAAGCCTTTATCTGTGCATGAGGAATGATCTCCAGTAAAACGAAAGAGTACTTTTTGGTTTTTGCTTCTGGAAAAGGCTGAAACTGTGATAGGGCAAAAGAAGGATTTTTGCTTCTCTTCCTCTTTTTATCAGGGAGAATAGTTTTACCTATTTTTATCGTACCTCTCTCATCAATTTAGAGCACAGAAGGTGCGGATTCGTGATTCGCCGTTTATGAGTAGATACAGCGTTCTAATTTTCGAGTTATCCAGCATTTGTGTCATTTCATTCTCGTTCCGATATAAAAAAAAAAATGTTAATTTATTTTTCTCCGTTTTGAAGGGTTGAATATGAAGAAAAAGAAAAGCATCAGTACAATAAAATTTAATAATGCTGAGCTAGATTTAATATAGATCATACAACAATTTACCTTTATAAAAGAACTTTTTAAGTTGTAAGAATAAAATATTAACAATAAGTCAAATAGAAATGATTATGCTAACTGAAAAGAAAACGCGCAACATAATGCAAGAGTATAAAACGATGTGCTTGCAAATAAATTAAATTGTTTTTTTACTTCTGATTGTTTAAATGCTCACAAAAATCAATCGAATATGTTCACGAAAACTTTTGTATGAAAACTTCAATCATGAAAGTTTTGAAGCAAGAATAAGTCATTTGATAAATAATCGTAAATTTTTAAAATTCATTAAAAAAAATTTTTTTTTTTTTAAAAATTGGATTGGGCTTTTTTGTTTAAATTTAAGAAAACGCAAGGAATTAACCCCCCCCCCAAAATATTGGAAAAAAATCTGGGCTTAACTATATAGTTATCAAGACTTATATACATCTTTAGATTTAGAGCAGTTATTCCCAAAGTGGTCTATATGGGCCCAGGGATCTATGACGACTCGCAAGGGGTCTACGTAAGCGAAAAAATAATTTTGGGGTCCATGAGGTGTAAATGGGGGTCTATGATAGGGGCTGTCATTAAATCAGATCGTGACTAATTTTAAAAGAAAATTTAATCAAGAGCAAACCAGATTTTACCTATTAAACAAATTTGTTTACTAAATTAAATAATGTTAATTTGTCGTTATAAGGTGACAACATAAATTTTATTAAAACAAGAAATATTTCAGCGTTTCTTTCCACAATTAGGCTAAGGCAGTATAACATTGGAGATCGAGAATTTTCACAATTTTTCTCAGACAATCCGTCAAGACGTTTTAATCTACTCTCAGCATTTAAATGCCCTTTATTCAGTTTTTTGAAACTAGGTTTGCGAATGCTTTGACTATGGTTTGTATTACCATTAGTCAACCAATTCTTATGGTCCCGTTTGAAAAAAAAATCTTATTACTATAAGAACTGATCGGAATAGGCTCTAACGAAGATTTTAAAGTAAAGTTTAGAAACAGATGCAAGCAATTTTGGCTTTAAAAAGACATACCTGCTATAGAATATAGCGAGAAAATTTTTAATTGATTTTCCTAGTGAGAGTTTCAGCACGATTATTAATCTCCAAAACAAAAAAAGAAAGAAGAAAGGGAGGGGGAAAAAAGGATGATTACTAACAACGTAAATTTAAGGTTAAACCTGAAAAGGTTGTACCAAATGTTGAAAATTTGTTATTGAATCACCAGATTCATTTCTCCCATTAAAAGAACTTATTTGTTGTTCAGTCACTTTACGTATTAATTAAATTTTAATCTAATTAATTGACTTGTACTTCTTAAGTTTTAAACATTATACTTCAATACAGCGAGAAATTTAATTCTTTTAAAGTAAATAGCTCATAGTAGTTGTCACAAAGACAGATAAATTGATAAATTTGTAAAAATTCAATATTAAAAATAAGCAGGGTCTACTTCAAACAAACAAAAAACATGACAAGGGGTCTATGAGGCAAAAATGTATGAAAATGTAGAAACAATGCATAGTAAAAAAGAAAAGAAAAAGATGTGGAATGGAAATCTACATTGGAAGAGTTTTGTTTCATTAATATAAATATACCCAATATATATATATATATACAATCTGATAATACAACACTATTCTATAAATGTTGAAACTACCGAATAAGATTTCAAAGTATTCGTTATTTCTAACAAAATTTATTTTCAATTGAATTATTTTTCAATTAAAAGTATATTTTTCAGTTTCAGCTTGAGAAACGTCAATTGAAAAAATTGGAAAAAATAATTAATGGATTTAAAGTATTTTAAGAATTAAATTATGCAATTTTTTTAATTGTATGTTTAAAAACAAGGTATGATTGCACCTAATCAAAAAATACATTTTGACATTTAAATATTTTTTAAGACAAAAATTCTCTTTTTATCGATGCATAATTATGTGATAACAAAAATTCACATTTTATTATCTGCTGATTATAAATAAACTTCGTTTTCAAATTAATAATTAAAAAAAAACGCGAGGAATTCTATTCATGTTTGTTTTGAATTTCCACACCTATTTGTTCGCTGCATTTATTTTCTTTCATTCTTTTTCCCTTTCACATGCACGTATTCTTTTTCTGGAATGGAATGTGAAAATTAACTCAACTCAGTGTTTCCGAATCAGCGAACAACTGAAGTGAAGCGATCGGTCACAATCGAGTGATCATAAGATGCCGAGTGGGCGGGACTAAGAAGCCGTGACGTCACGCACTGACAAGATTTCTATTCGTGGGTCTAGGCGTTACGTTGGAAAATAAACGAATATGGACTTCAATATCTGTTTTATTTTACGGATACATTTTTCTTTTATCTTTTCAATGTTTATTATGTTTGATGTTTTGTGAGAATATGCGATTTATACTGGCAATATTGTTCCATGATGTGGAACGCATTTCATGACATTTTACATCCGCTTGTATCTGTTCTTTTTAGAACTTTTTCTTTTTTTCCTGTTCAATTCTTTTCCTCTCCTATTATTGTATTTGTTTTGTTGAAGGGATGAGTGCATATTTGACCTGTCATATTTCTTATTAATATGATTTCTTTCTAATTTTGTTGGTTTTTTGGTTTTTCTTTCGTGAGGATCCGATTCTTTATGTGTTAAAAAAAATGGCGGATGGAAGATGAGTATTCCTTTTTTTAATAGTTTTAATTAGGAAATTAATTTCTAGCCGTTTGATGTTGGCATTTAGTATTGTAATTTTTGGTTTTTCACTGTATGTATTGTACGTTTTTTATGCTCCTTTTTTTTATAAGTATCGAAAATTAGATAATATTGGCGTGAAAGCTTTTTTTTTTTGTTCTTGACAATTGTGATTGAAATATTTTTTATGTTTATAATACTAGATAAATCATATATTTTTGATAATAATTCGTCTTCCGTAGGTAAATTCCGTAGATTTTTGTAATTCAGAAATTGTATTTAAAAATAATTAATATTTTTATGTAAAACATTATTTTTATAATAAAATTATTAATCCGAAATTATTGATTTCCTTAATTTTCGTATTCACAGATTGTCAAAAATACCCCAAATTACTTATTTACATTTAATTAATTACTTAATTACTTCATTATTAACATGGTTATTGTATAAATGGCTATATACAGTAAGGCACACAAGAATTTTTTTAAAGTGGGGATGGAGGTCCAGGGTGTGAAAATTCCACTATTCTCGTACCATGCTCCAATACGCCGCCCAAATATTCTTTTGATTTTGTCAATTTTAGGGAACAAAAAACAGTAAAAAATTAATTAATTAATAATTAACATTAATTAATAAAAATTATTAATAACAAATACTTAATTAAATTTTACGTACTACATACACAGGGTTAGAATCAATTGGAAAAAAATTAAGGTTTCCCTTGCGTGCGCCACTGGCTATATATATATAATGCTAATTATATATAAACAAGTTTTCTACTTCATTTGTGATTCTTTTGGATAAACTTTTGGCCCCAACATATATATAACCAAACAAAAAAAATCGTAATATGTCAAAAAAAATAGGGCCTCAAAATAGGGCGTTCTTGAAATTTTGAGATACAAGACCCAATCAGAACTAGCTACGCCGTTGGGAAATACACAAATATATTCAAGATTAAATGCACATTAAAATACCAGATAATAATTCCTAATTTCAATTTAGTGAAATAAATGGTTTTAAGTAGTACCTTTTTATTTCTTTATTAATCTAACTATTGTTTTCATTGAAACAACGAGAAAAAAAATAGAAATATAACTTTACACTTTTTATATTTTATCGATCAAATTGTAGAGGCATATAGTTCTGAAATAGAATTAATACGATACATTCTCTGTTTGATGAATTGTATAGACTTTTTTTTAATTTAACGAAAAATATATGGTCTAATTTAAATATTTTGAAATTAGTTTTTATTATTAAATTATAGATCTTTTTTATGTACACATTATTTCCTCCTTTTTCACACAATTCCTACTATTATTTCCGTCTCTTCCTATATATATATATATATCTTGTGTCAAATTTTCAATTGTTAAAAAAGTATTTTCTATTCATCCATTCAAGTTCAAATACATTTTTTTAACTTCTAGTGGCGGACACTTGATGTTAATACAGTTTTTTCCAATATTAATTCATTAATTAAATAAAAAATGAATAATTTAAGTAGTAAAAATCGAAAATAACAGTCCAACAGCAGAAATAGAAAGGAAAATCGTTCGTTGTGTCCCTGTAGCACAATAGACTTCTAATCCAAAGGTCGTGGGTTCGAATCTCACCTGGGATGGCCTAATTTCAGAGAATGTGATTTCTTTTTTACTATACTATTGTATTAGAATAATTAAATTTAATGAATGAATAAATAGCAACAAATAAACAAAAAATAGTCCAGCACCATATATAGAAAGGAAAATGGAAAATTGCAAGGAAAAAATTACTTTTTACAATGTCACTTAATATTGTGATTCTGTCATATGTAAATGCAAATTTATATTAATTGTAACTATTAATAAAAAGTAACTAAAATAAAAAATTTCTTTGCTGACCTAAGTAGAAATTGACTTAATTTTTTTAATATTACTTGTTTTGTTCAGTATTGAAAATATTGGGGCTTTTAAAAGTTTTGTAATGCATAGATTAATTATTTGAAGAAAAAAAAGGTAAAATGCCTTAAAAATATGTATTTAATTATTTAAGAAAGTGAGATTTACTTTTTCTGCTATAAGAAGAAGTTCTTAAAGCAGAAATAAGTACATTTATAAGTAAGCTTTAATTTATATAACAAGATAGAAATTAGCTTTGAAATTATTTTACAAACACAAATGAAATCCTTACAAACCCAGTTTGAATTTTTTTTATTTAAGTTATACCTTTTAATTTTTTGTGATGTATTTAAAAATAGATGACAAGTTTTGTGGGGCTTAACTACATTTGAAAAATTTTAATAAGTAAAAAAAATCTAAAATTAAAACTTTCATTTATTTTTACCGATTATATATAATAGTGGGAAAAAAAAGAAAGAAATTCCCATGATAGATTACTATAAAATAATTGCACTGCTAGTTTCTCATAGAATTTATATATATAGTCAAATTATACTTTTTTTTAAAACTAAAAAAACTGTACGACGAAGCTTTGAACAAAATTAAAGAGTTTCATTAAGGCAAATTTGATACATTCTTAGAAACTCTTCATATTTGTACATTAAAATTTAAGAGAACGAAAATGAAATGTGTGTGCTTTAACGCTGGTTTAACCTGTTTGAACTGTTTCATCGAAATTGGTATAAATAAATTGTTGAAGACATGATAAAATAGAACACATAATTCATTAAATTCAAACAGAATCTAATGAGCTAAACTTATGTGACGTCATTAGTCACATGATAATGATAACCGCATGTTTCCAGTCAATCAGTTTAAAACTCATGTGACGTCATAGTCCACACTAAAAGCAATCATGTGTTTCCAGCTAATCGGTTTATGCACTTCGTTGTTGCCAGCTTTTGCTATTTGCAGAAACTTTCTCTAAAAAAGTGCATGTTTGTCAACAATAATAATACACATATAGGTATGCAAAAATGCTCTTTATTTAAAAGTACATGCATAAAATTAGATAAATTTTTTAACTTTTAAAATATTTTTGATGAAATTTTTTTCATAGCATTTGAACATCTGTACCCAATTATGAAATTTGAAATTTCATTAAGTTTTACATATAGAGCAACAATTACAAGTTAGTTAAATTTCAGTTTTGAATTCAGTAGGAAAAACGTAATTGCCGTCATTATTCCACTCACAAAAGCTCAGTTATTTATAAGCCAAATGATATATTTTATAAGACGAAATAAATTTTGAATAGCATGAACAAACGATAAATAAAAAATTAAATTACGAGGCTTGATCAGTAGCGCTGTTTTGACGTTCACTATACACGTATCAGTAATGAGATATACATGAAGCAAGCAGAGCATGGATGAGATACGATTCAATTTTTTTAAATTGAGAAATTAAAAATGTAATCTAAATTTGTTTTCATAAAACGTTTTGTTTCATCTGCTTAAATATATGAATGATGTTATGTTAAGACTTATTGCTAAAAAATTTTTGAATTAATGGAAGAAAAATGTTGTAGCTTGTTACAGACATTAGATATAAAAGGGGAGGGAGAGGGATATATAAAGACTTTTTATGTATAAAAAAAGAATGAGATATTAAACTTTTAAATTTAAGTTATCCCGATTTGTACTCAAAAGATAACAGTTTTTATACATGCAATTTAAAATTACAACAGTCACAAAAATTTGAACATTATAATAGCTCAAAAAATAAGAAAATTCACAAAATATTATCCTCCCTCCCTTACGATAATACCGCCCTTTAAATAAACTTTCAAATCTCCCATTCAGATATTTACCCTGAAGAATCTACTTTGTGCGGGAAGTGAAATAAAATAAAATGAAATAAAATAAAAATCGGATGATTTTCGATCAGCTATACTTTTTTTTTTATTTTCCATCCCCCCCCCCCTTCTTCATAACTGTGGCACGTTTTCTTGCAGCTGCAAACGTCGAACGAACTTCGCAATAAACCTTCGAACTCCACTTCCATTCCTTCGATCATCATGGACGCTTATTGCCAACTCGCGAATAGAAATATTTATGATTGACGCGCGAGGCTCTGCGAGTAGAATGCGCGACAAGTTCTGGGGTTTTATTGTTTATTCTACGCGCTGAATCGGGCCAAAAAATTGCTTTTTGCCGCTGCAAGGAAAGGATTTAGGAAAAGCCTGGTTTACCATGATGCCATCGTTTGTCGCCAAAGGGTTGAGAGATAGTAAATATATTGGAACGTCTGTGTTCGAAGCCAGGAAATTGTGCGTCTGCAAACTAGAAGCCGATTTTTTTCCCTCTCTCCGCCAACGTTTTCTTCTTTCTTTTTTCCTCCTGCTTTTATCACCTGCCAATGTCTGAACAGAAATGTGTTCCTTTGCCTTTTTTTTTTGGTTCCATTTCTTCTGTTCTTTCTACTGTGAATGAGACAGATAATAATAGGTTTTTCGAAAAGTAGTAGTTTAGATTTATTTGATTACATTTGTTTAAAAGTCTTTTGGTGCAAAATGAAAACAACAGTTTGGGTAAATGTTTGTTGAGTAAATCATTCATTGCAAAAGGATTAAGTAGGAATATGCAGCTGCGAAGAACCTTTATATTTTTCTCTTTGTATATATAGCTTGGAATAAGAATAAATTTCTCAAATTATTTTCTTAATTCATATTTACAAAGATCATATTTGTAGAATAAATGGTTGTTTTAAAATAATGTCCGCAATAAGTGTTAGACTTTTTTCTTGGTTGCCCTCTTTATAAATTTTACAATATGATCTTCCTCCCCTTTTTTTAGAATATTGGTTCTTCTTTTGTTTAAAATTGGATGCATGACACGTAAGGAATTGTGTTATATCTGTATTGGAATTTTTTTTCGCAATAAAACTCATTTAAATCTTACTCTGCACAAATACATCGATCAGTATAGTCGCTTATCACAAGGAAAATACAAAACGAAATAATAATATTATTATAATAATACATTAAAGTACTAATTATAATATTAGTTTTTTTAATCAGGATACAAAATATGAAGTAAATGTCAATGTCAACATGCCATTTAGCCACTGTTTGTAACGTAAAATATTTTAAAATCGTGACCGCCACTTCGAAAGGACTACACACGCGTATGTCTCTACTCACATCTATAGACGATTCTACATTTTTTAAAAAACAATTTAAGGGAAAATTTTATTTCGCGATGGTAAGTTACAGCAAACAAGTGTATTAACATCCTTATTGTCTTCGCAAGTTTTCGGAAATGAGAAAGGAATTAAATGTCCTAAAATGCATTTGATTTTTCCAAAAATTTTCAGACTGTGCTTTACACTGAAGTCTCAATCTCAATATGACCTCAATTACTATAGTCTTCATTGGTACTGATTTCTAACTTTGCTCAGTAATATTATTGAAGCAAAATTATCCATTAAATAATTGAGTAAATATTAGTTCGTTTTGAGTAATTATTGTTTTCATTTTGAATTTTTTCGATTAGCAGCCATAGGTGGGTGTTCGCAGTCCAGGTAAAAGCCACTGCATAAAAAATTATCATTCGTTTATGGGGTAGTTAATTGATTAAAGTAAAGTTTTGTAGAATTAATTTGTGAATCCCATTAACACCGAATTTCTACTTATGTTAATTAAATTGAAAATATTACTAGTAAAGTAAATTTATTTCTAAATTAATTTTTTCAGTTTTATGAGTAATACTTAAATATATTTTGATAACTATATTTGATAACCTGAATTACATATTTATTGTTACAACGACAACATGGGCCTCGAAATAAGAAACAGAGGAGGAATGAAAATAGATATGTAAGACAAATTTCTATTTTATGACAGATCTTTTAAAAACATTAAGCTGTAATTTAATATTCTTGAACCAGGAAACGAGAATCCTTTCTCAAAAAATTGCTAATGAGAATTCACATGTTTTAAAGTGAAATACTGTAAAAACATTTTTTTTAAAAAAACAGCAGTTCTCATTTTTTGTACTTAAATATTTGTTACTTTAATGACTGAAGGAATAAATGCTCTAAAAACTTAATTGAGTTACAAATTTTTTAATTCCCTTTACAATTAAATCTTTTGAATTCATATAAAAGTAGGATAGTTATTAAGAAAAAGAGGAACGATCTCTCTTCAATTCAATTCTCAGAGAGAAATTCCAATAAGATCTGGTGGAATAATCTTAAAGATCTTCCCATGTGGCCAAGACGTAAAGCAGTTGCCGAATTTCGTCTGGCTACTGAACACGACCGTATCCTCAAACATCTTCATCCAATTCATGCTGCACAGGCCCCTTTCTGCACGCTCTGTGATATTTGGGAGGACATGGATGCTGACCACATTCGCCGCTGCCCAGCACTAAAGGGCTCCTCTTTTGTGCGATCTTTATTGGCAAGCTAAGGGCTTACTGGGTTCATAGACTTTTCTCACCACGTTGTTATTTCTACTTTGTTTGTTTTGTCTGTTTTTATTTTTGCTCCTACCCCCTTGTGGTGTAGTGGTCTTTTGTAACCCTGGCCATTGGAAATAAAAAATATATTTATAAAAGTAGGATTTTTAAAGAAATAATTGAGAACGAAAGCACGTATTTAAAGATATATTAATAATTTTATGCAATGTTTTTAGCATAAGCACCACTGAAAACACAGTCGGACCTCTATCGTACGACCAGCTATTTTAAGAATTTTTTTAATTTGAGAGCTTTTTTCTGGAACCAATATTAAAAGATGAATGTCTATTTAAGGAATCTTCCACATTATGAATTTTTT
Source organism: Trichonephila clavata (assembly GCA_019973975.1). NCBI lineage: Eukaryota > Metazoa > Arthropoda > Arachnida > Araneae > Nephilidae > Trichonephila > Trichonephila clavata. The sequence continues at coordinate 153,151 of BMAO01014410.1, read as the reverse complement.
TTGGGGGGAGAGGGGGTTTAACGACTTCTTTATAAGGAGGTTAGAAGAGGTTATTTTGTAAAATATCCTCTGGAAATGTATTGATTTTAGGTATTTTTTTAAAATATGTTTTTCTTATTTGATAATTATTTTGTGATTGTACGAGGGCAATTCGGAAAGTAACCTCCGAATCGCTGTAAAAAACAAACTAGAACAGATGGAGAAAAAACCTATTTATAAAATAAAAGGTACAACTCTCCTCTATTTTTCAACATAGTCTCCCCCATTATTCAAGCACTTGGTTGTACCGCTACGCAGAAAAAATTTACCAATTCCTGCGTAAAAAGCGGCCACCTGCGATTTAAACCAATGTGTTATAGCGTTTTTAAGTTCCTCTTCGTCAGCGAAATGCTGTCCTCCAAGCTACTTCTTCATTGTAGTGATTAGATGGTAATCGGATGAGATCAGCACTCACTACAGACAGTGTTCCACTTCGAGATTCCTCATGGTTGTTTGTTCTTCCGTCCTTGAAAAAGCGTATCCATTGACGCACTACACCTTCAATCAAAATGTTTGGTCAGCACACAATTCATGATGAATATCCGCTGCTGACACACAGTTTTTTTGGCCCAAAGAAATCTTATCATTCCTCGCACCTCACATTCCGCAGGATTTTCTACGGTGGCACAAATTTTGCCATGTTATGACTAATAAACTCTTGGTCTTACGACACTCTCATTCACCAACTGGAAGCCTACTGAATCAGAGATTGCACGTGCATTCGATTGAGGGCGCTCCGAACCGTACTTCCAGCGCCACGCTCAAACGGTGGTTAGTTTCCGAATTTCCCTCGTATATTTGCCAATAAGTTTTCGTATTTTATTTAAAACTAGCTTTTACCCACGGCTCCACTCGCGTTGATGTCTTTAAATAACTGTCAAAGTCGTAATCATTATCATTAGAAAGTAAATAATATAATATGGTAATTTTTTTATTACTTGACTGGAACCAATAAAATTTAAAAATTCTAAAATTGAGCTTAGTTTAAAAAAACTGAAAACATAATTTATTATAATAATTAACAACAAATATTCAATAACTTAAACTATTAATATTTTTAAAAATCGAAAGTATCTACGTTTAATATATAATTCCTCTTTAAAAGAACTCAAAACAGAATATTATTCTAAGATGCTACTGTTTACCAAATTACATGTTCTTCCGTCAGTTGCAAATATGTGAAGATTTGGGCATTAGATACACCGATCAGGCTACATATAGTGGGCCATGGGAAAAACATTGCTTTTCCAAATGCACCCCTGCTACCTGAAATGTTAGCTTTGTTAACAGCAACAGTAAAACTGAAAATTGAACTTTTTTGAATTGAAACGGTAGGTCAGTGGGGATACTTGGAATTCGAAGTATGATAACACTATCCCTTTTCATGACATATGTTCAAATATTTGTACCAAGTATATTCTGCATCAGTTTTGTGACTATGTTCCTTTACATAGTCAAAGCGTCGAGATTTTGCATAACTGGTACATTTAGGATAAATTCTGTTACTTGATGTTACAATACTATAAAATCGTACTCTAATTCTCAAATAACTTCATTATCGAAGCCATTTCCGCCAACACGTCTAGGGCTAATCATTCCAAAATCATGTAGCTTCTTCCTAACCATTCTGAAAACCTTTACTGCGTTTCGTTGTAGATGTGTTCATTGAAAGCCGTATTTGGTTGTTTTTCGTCGCAAAATATCTTCCGCCATGTAGTCTTCGTACTTATCCTGAAAGGTTTGAGGATTAGAAAGACCGAAGATGAAATAAGTAATGCGTAAAGCTCCCTAATTTTCCCCTATTCGGCGAGTAACATTGTATGGATACCTCCATAGTATATCTTCAAAGTAGTACCTCCATGTAAAATATCTGGTTCAGTATAAGTGAAAAATTTTGTGCAAAATATGAATATTGTTTAATTAGTATCGGAGGTTTGAACTCGATACCTTCCGATTCGTAAGCGCGTAACTTACCACTAGACAAAAGTGATCACTCCTGTCCGGAGGCTGTTACTGGCTTATTTAGATTCCGCCACAGTACTCCCCACCAGTGAGTCGGTGGATAGGTGAACGAACGAGATATTTGTTGTTATGGCGAGCGTTGGAGTTGCTACTATTGCGTCGAGAGGGTTCGACGACTTTGCTGCGCCGAGTGGGTCCGGCGACTTTTGCTGCGCCAAGTGAGTCTGGCGACTTTGCTGCGCCGAGTGGGTCTGGCGACTTTGCTGCGCGCTTGCTCTTCTTGCAGGTAGATGGCGCCATGACACATCAAAAGATTTTGCGTTTTCTTTTCAGCCGAGGTCACCAATATCGGAGGTTTGAAAATTTGGTACCTTCCGATTCGTAAGCGCGTAACTTACCACTAGACAAAAGTGATCACTCCTGTCCGGAGGCTGTTACTGGCTTATTTAGATTCCGCCACAATTAGGTTAAAAAGATTTCAAAGAATAAATTTTCGATAAATCAAAACTTTTTATGAAACTGTCAATTAATATTACCATAGAATTTTCAATATTACGCGCGCGCAATTCGCTAAAACTTTATTTCGTTTCCCTCTTTAAAAAGTGGGAGAAAATTTGCGTTAAAATATCTGGGATTGTCGGAATAGAGAACTTCTTAGCCAACTTGGCGATATTTCTCAAAGTTTGAGTTTGACATTTAACAAACGTAACGTAATAAACGTTAGACGTTTAATAAAAAACCATTTAAGAAATTGTTTTTTGTAAAGATGCTAAATTGCACTATGTTTCAGTTATTTTTGTTACAAATGTGAGAAATTTTTTATTTAAATCCCATTATTGAGCAAATGCATAGTTCTGCGCCAACTTGGCGGGGAGTAAGCAACGTCAACGTTTTACCAGCATAGTTCCCGTTCCCGTAGGAATATTGAGACAAAATATATCCTATGTTACTCGCTGATAATGTAGCTTTCCATTGGTGAAAGAATTTTTAAAATCGGACCAGAAGTTCCTGAGATTAGCCGGAACAAACAAACAGACCGACAGACTGACAAAAATTTTAAAAATTGACTTTTTGATATAAGTACCGTATATACCTTTAAATGCATTTAGTAAAAAGCTGCTAATTTCAAATTACAAACAGACACTTCAATTTTATTTATTTGTATAGAAGATACTTAAGAAATACTTCTTCATATTGGCTTGATTAAATTTTAAGTATTTCGAAAAAATACCCATTTGTTAAAATATTATCCGCACTTTTGCGCGTTCACGAGTATTTCAACCAATATCAATATTCAATGTATCATCCAACAACATATTCGTCGAGATCCAAAAGCAACTTAAACGCCTTAAAGATAAAAACATCTCAATAGATTTTGCATTTGTTCGCCAGGGACGTCTTATGTCATGGGCCAACTGGGCCCGGGCCCAGGACCTTCACCACAATGGGGGCCTCGTCTAATTCTTGATTCAACCTTGATAAGATAATGATACGAATAATTTCAACGGTCAAATGTTTTTTTTCCCGGTTGTATTCTTTGAAAAACTGGGAATTTCGGCCGATATGTCAACTGGGTATATGTGATGACCGTCTTTCATGTATAGGCCGAGCAAGTTTGCGTGATATTAAATCATTCATATTTATTTGTCTTCAGGTTACCGTTTGACAACGCATACAATGTACTTTTTGCTTTAACGGGTCATAAGTGGGGCCTATATTTATGTAGGGACACAGAGCCTATTTTTGTGTAGGAGTCTAGAGCTAATTTTCTCGTAGGCTCCCAAGACCTACTTTTACGTTGAAGCCCAGGGCTTACGTTTGTGTAGGGGCACAGGGCCTGCATTTGCGTAGGGGCCCAGGGCCTCAAGGAGTCTAAACAAGTCCCTCTTGTTCGCGGACACATGGTCGTTCTTGGAAATGAGTGGGCCGATTGGCTTGCAAAGACTGCAACCAAGCGCAAAATTGACGCATTGCCATTAATGTTCCTAAATCATTTTACAAGATGGTTATGAAAGAAAGAATGATGAAGTCTTGAAACTAAGAATATCTCCTTTCAAATAAGGGGAGCTTAACAAATAATTTTTTTTCCAACCATTAATAAGAGACTATCATGCCATCATTTTTATACTAATTACAAAATAACCCAACTTCTCACCGGTCATGGTAATTTTAAAAGCTACTTCATCGTCCTGTGATTGTAATATTTGTGGCGAGGAAAATGAAGAACACGTGTTTCTTCTGTGTTCCAAGCATGTCAGAGAGAGAACGATCATAAAACTGGCTTTCAAGAGACTTACTATAAATTGGCCTCCGAATTTTCACCAACTTCTTTTCACCAGAAATTCTTTTAAAAAGTTCTGTATATTTGTTACAAATATATTTGTAATCCTTCATTTATAATCCTTCCATTTGTAATCTTTTCCTTCTTTCCTTTGTAATATGTGATTAATACTTCTGTGAGCCACTTGTGATATTTTGTGGTGCACGAGGATTTTATAATTGTTTTCAATAAAAAAAAATATATCTTTTTTATCATTATTTCATACTTAAATAATTTTGAATGAAATTAGGTAACGGTTGATTAAAAAAAATTACAGGAGTTTTACGTTCAACTTTATTTCAATAGAACTTGAACAATAATATTTGACAGACACAAAATTTTGAAATTATACCCTACTTATTATGTTTAAGACAAAAATCTAATGAAAGTAATAAATTGATCCAGGGAGCCAAAAGAAATTTTCTCAATTACAAAATTATCAACACCCAATTTGTGTTATTTTAATTAAGTTTTTAGCTACAAAACTTTCCATATCAAATCCTCTTTCTTTTTTAATATTAAATTCTAACGGATTGAAGCATTTTATATGTAAATGTAGGAGGCGGGTTACACATAAAGTAAAATTATCGATTCTGTAAACTTCAAATCCATCACCCTCCTTGCTAAACTGACTAGACTAGAGCTGGAATAATTTTGAGAAATGCCACCATAAATTTTGATATACTTGAACCAGAAGGCAAGATTCGAAACACACTCTCAATGAAGTTGCTTATGAAAATCTTTAGGGAGCTCTCATTTATAAACTCTGTATTCCTTCTTTGCATTTCTTGGAGAAGAGAGAGAGAGCGATAGAGAGAAAGAGGAGAGAGACGGTAAAATAAAAGCTCAACGTGAAGCACATCAAACAGAAGTAGTCCCTCTCTCTCACGCGCTCTCTTTGACGCGAAAGGAGAAAAATCAATCCGCGACATTTCGAGTCCTATTGCTAAGTGGAAACTATCCGACATAATGCAGAAGCCAATTCATAGGAGTCCCACAACTCTCATTCAAAAAGCAATAGAAAAGTGGGAATGAGAACGACACAAAGCCAATAGAAACATTCAGCAGTAGAGAGTCAGTCCTGCCTATATCCTCTCGACGATGTCTTCTGGGAGTTGCAGGGAATAATCATTTCAAAGAGGGTAGCACTATATTATTATTTGACTTGGTTTTCAATGGATTTGGGAAAGGGGTTTTCGGTTTGTATTTGTGTATTTTGAAAAGTGAATTGCAGCAATTGAAAAGCTTTTAAAAGTCTTTTCGCTCGTAATGCCTTCAGTATCGAGGAAGGCTTGTTTGTGTATATATATATCTATATCTATATATTGCACACGCTATGATATAGATATATATATACCCACGATACGATGTATTGAAAGCGACAAATATAGAATTCAGCAATAGATAGTCGTGCATACAGTCTGAAGGATCAAATATTATTTGATCAGATATGTGAAAAGATCTTTTTCCTCTATGGAATTGCGTTTCGATAGATCGTTTTGTCTTGCCCATCGTTTTCCGCGAAAACCTCACTTTCTCAAGTGATCGGAGAAATTTCTGTTTTCGTTCGAAGAAGAACCAACACAGACTGAAACTTTACTTTGAAGACGAGATGAAAAGTAGAGAAGGCTGATGAAGGTGATTGTAAAACCGAATCAAATATGAAAAAGGAAAATATACTTCAAGAGTTTCAAAATTTTAGAAATTTTTTTGTGTGTGTGTGAGAATCTTAAATTGCTTAAGGCTGTCTCACTTAAAGAAAAAGAATTGATCGATCCGAAAAAATCCTTTTTTTCCCAATAGGTTGAAATTTATTCCTCTCTCAATGAAATAGGATGTCTTTTATTAGCATGATTAAAAGATCTTAACCCTACCTATTCGGTTCTAAGCCTGAAATTATATTTAATTAGCAACGCTCAATAATTTTTCAGCATACATATTTTCAATATGTATGCTGATTTTTGTAATAGAAAGCAATTTTTGCAAATGTGCAAAAGCGTATCTTAAAATTTTTTTTCTTGTAAAATAAATATGCAAATTTTAAGTATTGAACACGTGGAAAAAATTAAAATTAAAATAATTACATACAACAACTCTAAAATTTTCAAAAGCAAACTTAAATTTAACTAACAAAAATAAATTCAATTCAATTGAAAAGATAGCGTTTATGCAAGTTTAATACAATCTTGGAATTATTGAAATAACAAAGCCAATATATAGCACATACAAGAAATGGGGGGTCCATGAATCCGGACCCCCCTAGCCCTTGATTTTTTTCCCATTGACTATAGTCCTACGAAAAATTACGTAAAATTTAAATAAGTATTGGTTATTTATTATTTATTTTATTAATTATTGCTAATTATATATTCAATAATTTAATTTTTACTGCTTTTTGATAAATCAAAGAATATATTGGGGTATGATATGAGAATGGTGGACTATCGACACTGAACCCCCTTGAAAAACCCTTGTGTACGCTTCTGAATAGCGCCATTTTAATGCTCCAATTACAGATAATTAAAATGCATCGAATGGATTAGACCAGGGGTGCCCAATTCGAATTGGTTGGTGGGCCAAGTAAAAATTTAATAAACTGAGGTGGGCCGCACCTATCAAAATAAAACAACAAATTATTCATAATATTTTTTAACCTTACAATTAATGCGACACTTGTTTTTGTATTTTACTTGAGATTTTTTAAATATCAACGGATAATTCAGTCGACGAGCATAGTAGTTCTTTGGTCATGTTTCATCGAGCAACCTGCTACGATAATTTGTTTTTACCATGTTTAATTTTGAGGGGAAATGACTCGCAGCGATTTATTTTCGAGGATATATTTTTAATAATATTCAATCGTATTCTCTTCACACATGCTTTTTAGTTCGGTTCTTGATTGTAATTCTATTAGCTCCATTAGTAAATTTGGAGGTGCTGATTCTACCTCTACATTAAATGGAGTCAAAAATATAGTAAACATTTCCTCAATATTTTTAAGTAGGAGAATCTGATGCTTCATTTTATACTTGTGTTACAGAATGTCTGCATAAAATTGATTTAGATTCAGGTTTTCAAAATTCTTATTTCAAATGCAAAAAGGAAATTAAGCAAAAAACAACAGTGTAACTATTACACTGTTCAACAAAAACTGTAAATTTTTTTCTGCCCTAGGGTCAAATGTTTATTATTAGCGCGTTTTTCACGTAACAAAAGCGCTATTAGGACGCAAATTTCGTCTTCGTTCCATATTTTGTCGTACCTTTTTCTCAGCCAATAAGCAACCAATTGACCTCGGATTTTCGGCATTTGGTCGCATTTGTGCCCTAGATGAGCCGAATCATATTTAAATTTTCCCATAGTTTTCCCAAATTTTCCTACAACTTTTCCTGAATTTTGCTAGTTTATAACAAAATTTTCTCAAATTTTACCTAGTAAATTATTTGTGTCATTATTTCTTTTCAGCTCAATAGTAATACATTTAAAGGAGTGGTACAGTACACACAACACACTACTTTCTGTTAGTAAAAAGTTCATTAGTCGCATTATTGTAAAATACAACATGTGAAAAACGCTCTAAAATTACTTGGCCATGCCAATGATTGATATCTTGTTTTTTTTTTTTATTGCTTGAAAGTCAAATGAAGGGGAAAAAATTATTTCGGAGAAAACTCCATGGAGAGAGGGGGGGGGGTCAATATACGATTCTTTCGACTCAACCGTCTATAGTCCAAATGTCTAAAATAGTATAGATAGTTAGAAACTTCAATTGGGCAGCAAAAAGTCTTCAAATGGGCCGTGGGTTGGGCATGCCTGAATTAGACAATTAAATTTGATTGCCTGTAAAGAGATATTTTTACTGTACACCATACTTGATTAAACTGTATACTGTATTTTATTTAAGGCTCTAGTTATGGAGAGGATATAAGAGATAGGCAAATATACTGTAACTAAATAATAATTTATTAATGGTTAAAAAACATAACCCATTATAACGAGATCCACACATTATCTTTTTTTAATACATAGTATTATTCATTTGATTCAAAAGTACTTATTAGGCTCGTGTAGAGCGGCTGTTGCACATTAAATCTTTTGAGACTCAAAGTTCACCCACTGGAGTAGTGTGGAAGTTCGGAGAGGGGGTGGCTTCTAGTGCGTTTCTCGTCCTTTGACCGCAGTTTAAAATTACGGTTTCCATCACCAATATCCCTTGACGTTTATAAAACACTCTCTTGAGCTCTGATGGATGTAACGTACGTCAACCTCTCTACAAGAAGGGTTTTCAGTGGCATCAAGAGTCATTGGCCACGAGTTCGTGACCATGACTATTAAGTTAAAGCAGCTTCTGGTTGCTAACTAGTTGGAAGAAGCATTATAACACGTAAGAGATTGGCAAAAGTCAACAACACAGCTCTGCATGTTTATAATGCATTTTAGGTGGACTGTTGTTTTACAAGTTGAAATTAATCCTCTATTACCCTATGTAGGTAAATTTTTCACCTATACAAGGAAAAGAAACATCCCGAACTAATAAAAGTAGATATAAAAACTATAGTTTATGCTTTAATATTGAAAAGATAGAATTATATATACGCGTAGATTGCGCTAAATATAATATAATCCACACATACACGAATTTAAGTTTCGTGTTTTTTAAATTTTAAATTAATGAATAATTCAACCCAAAATTATGCTTCAGTACTACAATAACTTTATATTATATTCGGAGAAATTTATAGTGAGATTTTAAATCATGCATCTTAAGAGGTTAAATTAGAAAATAATAACATGTGTTAAATACAAAATGTATACAATCAACATTATTAATTTATAATTAATAAAGTAATTATTAGTATAAATTTAATAATAAATTCATATATTAGAATTTTTCTCAGTCATCCAGAAGCTAAAATCTAAATCAGGAGTCGGCAATTTTTTAGCTGTGGAGTTCCAAACCAATCTACCAATATGATTCAGCGGGCCCCACAGTAGGACGTTTTTGAAACAATTCAATTACCACGATAATGCATGCACAGTTAGAGAATAAAAGTCAATAATAATAAAGCTTTACAATTTTATTAAATATTAATTTTGAATAATTAATAAAAATATTTTTACATAAAAATAAACAATTTCTTCAGCAAAAATTTAAAAAATTAAAATTGTACGGATATTATGTATTTTTAAACATGTTTATTAAAATAAGAAAGAGACAAAATAAAATATTAGTATTTCCCTTCATTATAGTCCAATAAAACGATAAATAAAAATTTTAATGTGCGAACCTAGTGCTTTCACCGCTCTACTTTCATATCACAAAATCAGGGATGTAATTTGACTTTTAATTTGACTCGATTTTGAGCATTCAGCTGCTAAGCAATTTCTTTGTGGAATCGAAATATTTTTCATATGAGGAAGGGATTTTTACTTAGATATGTAGAACCAAAAGCGGAAAGCAGAGTACATGCGAATATTTCTCCCTTAAAACTATTACATCTCTCCAGAAATGGAATTCAATAATTTACAAAATAGCTGTAAATTTATGGTTAGAAATTTCTTTCAGATATGTTCGTAATCCGTAATTGTCCATAATTCTGCAGATGTTTGTCAAACAAGGTCCATTAAAAATTTATCAACTTCCATCCACTCAAGTGAGTGAATATTAACGTTGCACTGTTCAGCTACTCGAGGGCTTTTGGCGACGGACCTCGTAATTTTGAACCATGGTCAAGTGACGAGGGCGACACCTGAGCTGGCACCTCCCTCTCCTAACTACCACACCAACGGGAGGACGTTTGAGCTCTATATATACAGATTTAACGTGCATCGCTCCCCTACACAGTGGGTCTTCAGTGGTACTGGGCTCAAACTCATGACATACCAGCCTTGATCCGATACCTTAACCACTAGTCTACAGTAGCCACTCCATCCACTAAAATTTGACAAATTAGTCGAGTAGCGCAGTGCAGAAAGTCATTGAGAATTGAAGCACGTGCCACATGTGACACGCGTGCCATAAGTTTGCCGATCCCTGATCTAAATCATTCTGTATATAAAATAATTTCAATTTAGAATTTTTTAAAAATTATTTTTTCTCTCTATCTCAATAAGTTTCATAATTCTTAAAAATTATAACTATATACATAATAATGAATTTTTAGATAAAAAAATGACATTTAACTATCATTGAGTGATTCCTTTGTAAATTATATGATTGATGTCTATCAAAACTGATCCCACCCTTGCGAAATTTCAGACGCCTACAGACGAATTCGAAACGGACGTAGAAACCCCACCAAAAAGACAAGCAGTGAAAAGAAAAATTTACACAGAACTTCCAAAAAAGCCTTCGATTGTAGACGTGAGATGTTTCAAATGTCACATGGAGAGATAGTTTAGTTCTCGCTTTTCCAAAATAATCTACACTCACTCCCACACCCTCCCTCACCACCCACCAGACAGAAAAAGAAGGTAATAGTCTCTGTGCTCCTTTTGTCGGTTGGCTTACGGCAACGACAGTATCCTACTATGTCCTTCTTTTACTGGAAGGACATTAGGGGAACATTGAGGACACAATATAAGGATTATTCCAGATAAATCACACGAACAAATGTTCCTACATCACATTCTCTGTGTCCTTCCCCCTTCTCTGCTTCTTTCATCAAAAAAAGAAAGATCTTCCGACCCCCTCCCTCCTTCCTCAGCAGTCTTAGTGTGTGTCACTTTTTTATCCCCCCCCCCTCATCCCTACAGCACAGCTTGGCAGAAAACTGTTCTGGGTTGCTGTTCCTTTGAGTGTCATTTTTGATCCTCTTGGCGATGAGAGCGTCTGTCATTCGCCAAGATACTAATTATTTTTTAAAAGCGCCTTTATTGGAAGTCAGCGAACTAAAAGATCTAAATGGAATTTTTTCATTTGTCTGTTCACAAACAAATTTTTCAAAAAAAACATGGAATATAATTACTTGTACTGAGTGCGTTTGGTAATTACTAATAATGCCGTGAATAAACAATTTATACAATGAAAATATAACGAAATAATTGAAAATAGAAGCATGATACATGGGAATGAACTTAATATTTCATGTATTGGTTATTCTGCGCAACTTTAATCAAAAATTTAATCAAAATTTTTCTTCTTTTTTGTCTTCTCTTTTAACAAAGGATGTTTTCGTCGTTGTGGGCATGTATATTCCCATTTACGTAACATTTTTTTTTATTTCTAATGGGCTACGAACTGGTGTTTAACTATTGCAGACCTAGAACATCCCTCGGAAGCAGGTATCTCTTTTTTCTAGTGTGGCACCATATAGGCGGATATCAATCGCCCCAGGTAATTTTGACACCAGAGAGGCACCTGAGCTCTGACGAGGCAAACCTGTACAAGGATTTAGTTTTGCCGAGAGCTCCCCAGTCACATAGACATCTTTTACATGCCGTATAATCATACGACACGACCGCTGTCAATTTTCTGCATCATGAAATTCCGCCGACATGGGCCGGGGTCGAACCCGCAACCTTAGGTACAGAAGGCCAGCGACAAAGCAACCATGCCACCCACCCGGCTATTTGCGTAACATATATAGCTTTTAAAAAACCCTTGAGCATTTTCAATGTGTATTTGATAGACAAAATTAAACTCAAACTGTGTTCAAAACATTACAGAAATTTACAAAATATATTATTCTGATTTCGATTTTTTTTAAATTTTCGAATTAATTTCATTTGCATATTTACTTTGTTTGCTTCAAGCTTATTTTCGTAGGAAACTTAATAAGTAAATCCATTGTTTTATTTGAATCAATGAAAAAACAGTCACATATTATTTTATCAAATAAATATGTACTTTAATGGCTTTTATATGTATTCACTTCAGGGCTTTAACCACATTTATTCACATAAAATTAAATTTTCAAAAACAGTATATATCAATCTGGTAAAGATTTTACGGTAGTGTCTATTTTTTAAACTGATTTATTTCATTTCGCATATTTCAGAAACTGCAAGAAATTAACTTTCCAAAACAAATATTTATCTTCACAAACGAGTTTTATATGATCAAAAAGCAATTTTAGGCGTATGTTAACTTGTAGCAAAATGCTTCATTTCAACAAATAGAGAGAAAAAATTGAAAAAGAGTTCACGTTTTTTTTCAAAAATATTAGTGGTAACAATTTTAAAAATATCTTCTTTCTAATGCTATCTGAAGGACAGTATCAAATCAAGGCCTAGAAAATTCATAGAGACAAGGGGCTGGCTTACGTCTGTCGTTAGACGCAACTTTAAACACCATGCAGGTGACATTACGTTTTGGCTGCGTTCTGCCTCAATTTTGAAGAACATAGTCCTGGGTAAGGACTATCAAAAGACTCCCACTTCTCTTCCCTTTCCTCCAACTTTTCAAGAAGACTTCGGATGGATGATTACTTAGAGTGTCTTCATGCCGCAGTCACTATACATTTACAAACGTCCACGTCTTTTCTGGGATTCGAAACCAGCTCCTACTGCCCAGCAACCAGCATCACTAACCATATACCAGATGGGTTATATACCAGATGGGTAACTTTTTGAAATGTAATGATGCTTGTAAATAACAGAATGTTAGAATTTTAATCGCCTTTGAATGACAAGATATAATTTTGAAGCCACATTTGAAAATGTCCATATCTAACCTTAAATAAGCCAGAGAACTTTTAATTCTTTTGATTTTTTTAAGTCTTAGTTTAGAAAAAATATTTGCTTCTAGTTAGAGCATGAAAATTCTGTTTGATTGTTTAGGGTATAATTTTTGTCCTTTATATATGCAGTTAAAGATCTTTAGAAATTATCTTCTTGTAAGATATCAAAGTATTTATTTTAGAATTTCGCAGCAAATTTTATTTTTTTTATTTTTTTTAATTAGTATTTATTTATTTACTTTGCTATTAATGTTAGGAATGCGGCAATCTAGTTGTAAAGTCATGAGAGAGAGAGAGTCCTGACTTACAAAGGACTATTGTATATATTGCTAATATAGGCTGGAGACAAGGAGGTCTTAAGGCATGGGCCAACTGGGCCCGTACCCAGGGCCTTGGCCACATTAGGGACTGTGTCTCGTTTTCAATTTAGCCTTATTAAGGTCATGATTCGAATAATGTATATGTCAACTGGCTACATGTGATGACCGTCGTTCATGTATAGGCCTAGACCTACCACCATACACCATTATTACTCATTCAGTCAGAAGGTGCTATTCAGTCGATCTGGTTTGTGCGATTGTAAGTCGTGCGCATTTATTTGTTTCGTGTATTGTTTGACAACGTATGCTATGTAATTTTTACTTTTAGGGGTCATAGGTAGGGCCTACAGTGTGTAAGTGCCCAGGGTCTACTTTTGCGTAGGGGCGCAGGGCCTCAAGATGTCTTAAGACGTCCCTGACTGGAGAGTTTGATGTAGCGAAGTGTGGAAGTGGGAAAAGTAAAGTAAAGGTAAAATTCTTAGTAAATGTTTGTGTCTAGGAGAAATGTAAAAGTAATCCATATCCCTTTATGACCAAATGTATTAAATGCATATTGTATGTTATACTTATATTTGTGTTTCATACTTTTTTTTATTTAGAATGTCAACTATATATGGACGTTTAATGAATAGTAAATTAAAGACAAATACTTACTTTTATTTTTATCCTGTTAATTATTTTTATATATGATTCATTAGTTACTTAAAAAATTTTGTATTACATTTAATCATTCACATGTAATGTAATACAGAAATGTATAGTAGGAGGACTGTTTGACGTTCACTTTTTTGGTAGAGAAATTTCAAGAACCAAATATAATTAGGAGTTTCTTCTATATATAACGTTAACTATACCACAACCCGATGTTCCCTTTCTTTATCTTTCTCTAATTTAATTAAACAATTAATAGAGAATATGATGTAAAGAATATCTAAGGAATGCGCGAATACCACCCAAAGAGAGTTTAGAGAATAATTTTTTTTAATATTTTGATGGAAAGAGCGGCCAACAAGTTCCTTTTACAGTAGATTAAAATAATAGTATTATATGAGTCGAGGGGGGAGGGGATCACACTGATATTGTCGATGAAAAGTTCTGTAGAATAAAAATAATTTTGAAGGAAATGCAATATATTTTTTTGTTTTTTTGTTCAGACTATAGATTTGTAAATAAACATGTAGAAAAAGGTTTTTGAAATAAATTATTTGTATCTTACTTTACATATAAACCTTTTCAACCACAATAATAAGTAGTTTTAGTATTAAACGCCAAAATTGCATTCTACGTTAATAGCTATGTGCACCCCATTGATACTGATATAAATTAATAAGCGCAAATTAGGCTAATTAACAAGAATAATTTGTTTTTATTGGATATCGTAACTTTTATATATTTATAATCGTTATGTAAATTCTTAAAATGTTTGTGATAATCGCTTAAGCCACCTAAAATAGTTTTCTGACAGAACCATTTAGGTTCAATGCTACCACACGTTCATACTTCAAATTATCTTCATGGTCCAAATCAAATTATACGCTTGGGAAGAGGGGGAAAAAATAAAGACGCCAGTAAAAAGAGCCATTCATCGCCAAATCCGCCAACCCCATAGGCATGTTCTACTCGCATCCCGAGATAGAGAAACAGAGAAAAGAGAAAAAGAAAAGGAAACGGGAACAGGAGCAAAGAGAGAGAGAGAGAGATGGAAAAAAAAGAACAGGATGAAAAAAAAGGAGAAAGAGAGTGAGCCGGAATGGAAGAGGAGAAGAAGGAGCAGCACGCAAAAAAACAAAAGCAAAACGTTTCTATGACGATAGGAACAAGGTGCCTTGACCACAGAGCTATCTTTTATGGAGACCATCGGAAAAACCAACAATGGAGTTTGTCGCCTGCTCCAACAATAGGCATAGTCCACACTTTTGGTGCCCAGAAACAGGAAATAGAAAACCTGGTTTCCACCCACCCCCTAAACGGCCCGCGAACGCTTTTCGTGTCAACGTTTGTTATGGGGCCCCCGGGCTATGTTCTCCGGTCCGAAAGGAGGGGGAACGGTGTATATATAGAGGATCCTGACAATAAAAATACCCCCTGCACCTCATAAAGAGAAGTCATGCGGGTGACCACACTTGGCTGAGAAGCATTCGCGTAGAGCGCCATCCTTTTTCCTTTTCACCCAGAGTTTCGTTACCTGAAATTGAAAATAAACTAATTTACAAAACCGGTAACAAGAATTTAAAAAGGGGAGGTAAATTATAAAAAAGGAAAAACATTTCTTAAACAGAGTTCTACAATTACTCGCTGATTTTCTCCCCTACCTTTTGGAGGTTGTCAATAACACGCACTTCCCTTATGCACGATTTTGCTGATTAGACAACTATAAAAATGAAACGAGTTGTAAACGATTATCCAACAAGAAATACTTATTTTTGCTACTTAAGCTTGTGTATATTATCTCTCAACTAAGTAGTTAAAACGAAATAATACGTCTCTATTCTAAAAAAAGCTGTTTTTTTTTCAAAAATTTTTTAATATTTTATTTCGTTGTTAAAGGTAAGGATAAAAACATAATTAAAATACATTATGAAGTCTGGCTTAGAATATGATTGTGTGTGTCCAAGAAGTTAATACTATAACTAGAAATTGACTATATATATAGAAAATAATTGAATATTATTTTTAATCCAGCTAATTTATATAATTTTCAGTTCCAATAGTATAGTAAAGATAAATCTCGATTTAAAGTAACAGAAAAAAATTAAGCTTTATAGAAATAAAAAATAAACACAAATCCCGTTTAAATTATGTTACAAACTAATGAAAACTTCCAGATCCAGGTACTGTATTCAAAGTTAAATTCTACTTTAGTTTTTATTAGATGTTTTGCAAGGCTAAATCCATGTGACGTTACAGACACATGATAACCCCGTCACACATTTTCAACACTGACGTAACTAGCCCTGAATGGGCCCTGTATCAAAATTATTTGGGGGCTCTTTTTTTGGGTCCCCTTATTGTTTTATGATTTTGTGCTCATGCATTTTGAGGTGCCCTGTAGCTTTTAGGGCCCGTATGAGTGATACGACTGATACGGTAGTAGCTATGTTCCTGGTTTGCAACCACTCAGTTCATAAATTCATGTGACGTCATAATCACATGATAAATACAATCATGTGTTTTCAACCAATTAGTTTAAGCACTTCACACTTGCCAACTTTTGCTAATTGCCGAAACTTTCTTTTAAAAAGTACATGTTTGTTACCCTTAACAAGGCATATATAAAGAAGCAAAATACACTTGATTTATAAGTACATGTATACTGTAAAAAATTTTTTTATCTTAAAAATTTGTGAGTTTCTTTTTAATGCTTGAACATTTTTATCCAATTAAAATCTGAATATTTATCTAAATTTTACAAACAGAACAGCAAGTACAAGTGAAATATCAGTTTTTATTTCAAAGAAGATCACGTAATAGTCTTTTTCATGTGACACTCGTGAATTAAACTCATTGTCTTCATTCTTACTCAAGATATAAATATTAATATCAAGCTTTGCTATTGGTTCATGTGTCTCCTCTCGAATAAAAAATTCTCAAAATTCATGAAACGTTAAGATCACGTGATGGATGTAATTACTCGTTTCACCCAATCTGTTGCCAGCTTTAACGCTTTACAGAAACTTTCTTTAAACATACATAACAAACATACAGTTTAACATACATAAATAAAAAAAAATTGCATTTAAATAAAAGTAAGGAAATAGTTACAGGAAGAATATAGGAAGAAATTTAATATTGTAACATCATTAACTAATTATTAAATTTACAATTTGTACATAACATTTACAGCATGAAGTTTTATCAATCTGATGTGTAAAATACATGAGTATATCTATCATACGAGCTTCATGAACTTTACAACCCATTATATATAGATATAAAAAGCAAGCAGCTTACTTCACTCTTACTATGTGTTAATAAGTATCTCAGAGAGGAAAATGAGCATGTAAGACAACTGTAAGAAGTAGAGTCGATAGAAATAGAAATAAAAAGCATTAAATGAAGCTATTCAAAATAAGCGGCCTCCAAAGTTTTTTAATGATAACTATGAACATCGCGTCAAAAGTATTTATAAATAATTTTACAAATTGATATGATTAAGTACAAAAGAAAAATTTGGAAAAGTTTGTGAGTTATTTCATGATGCTTTGTTAGGTATTCTACTTTTTTTTTTAAAGTTTTTTAAGTCATTTCAATTAATTTTATATAAGTGAATTAGTTTCCAATAACAATTGTAAAACCTTTTAAGCATTTTTTCTAAATAAAAAAATAGATACACTTCTCTCCTTCCTTTTTTTTAAAAAAAATACTACTTTTGCTATTGTGGGTCTTGAAAGGGCCCCTCCATAAATATTTGATTTTGCACATTCTGAGGCAAAAAAAAAAAAAAAAAACTTTCATTTCGAAATGTACTATAGTTACATCTAAGAGGATCAACAGCTGATGTGATCTTAGTTACAGTTGTTTTGTGAGATATACGTAGAGCAACAAAGGCTATTATCCCTTTGATTTTTATATACATTGCATCTCTAAAGCAACAAAAAAAAACTATTGGCGACAGACTCGTAATTTTTGAACAACCGTAATTCAAATCTTCCGTGTTCCAAAATTTTTTACAAGAAACTGGTACACTTCATTTGCTAACTCGGAGAATGATATTATCCCTCACATGAGCATTTATTAACGTCGCACTATAAAACAACACGAGGGCTATTGGTGATTTTTGAACCTCGGCCAAGTGACGAAGACGTTACCTCAACTGGCACCCCTCTCTCAAACCTTCCTTACTACAAGTGCCGATTTAAGCTCATTTCGAGCCCTGGGCGCCGAAGATCTCCTGGCACCTTTGGCAGTGGCATATCGAAATTTATAACCAGAAAAACTGATTAAGTTCAGCTTATCTGGGTCCCGAGCACCCAATGAATAAACCGGCACTTCTCTACTACGCCAATGGAAGGATTTTGTGTCTCGATATATTTAACATGCATCAACTTCAGGGACGTCTTAAGATTTCTTGAGGCCTTGGGCCCTTACACAAAAGCAGGCCTGGGCCCATAGACAAATGGAGGCCCCATCTGTGATCCTTAAAAGTGGACAGTTCATAGCATACGTTATCAAATACTCGTACAAACAATAACACGAACCAACAAATTAATGTGCATGACTTAAAATCGCACAAACCAGCTCAACCAACTGCCGCCTTTTGATTGAATAAGTAATGAAGATGTATGGTGATAGGCCTAAGCCTATATATGGTCGAGGGTCATCGGTTGATTTTTTTGTTCGAAATTCCCAATTTTTCGGAAAATAAAACCGGAAATAACATCTGACCGTCGCAATTATTCGAATTATGATTTTGTTAAGACTAAGTCGAGAACGAGGCGAGGCCCCCATTGTAGCCAAGGCCCTGGGCACGGACCCAGTTGGCCCCTACCTTAAGATGTCCCTGATCAACTCCTCTTCACGGTGAATCTTTAGTGGCACTAAAACTCGGATTCAACATCGACTGTTGTGGCTCAGATTCCTCACATTGGCTTAGTGTGGAAGTTTGGAGAAAAGGGTGCTATCTTAAGTGTCGCGCTCTTCACTTGCTCAAGGTTCGAAAGTATGAATTTCTGTCACTCTCGTATTGCTTCGTAGGACGCGTCGTTAATAAACAATAAAATAAACTTATTTTTAGAGTCTTGTCAATGAAACAACTCGCATTTCTCATACTATAGTAAATAATTTTTATTTCATAAATAACTAAAAAGTTTTCTAGAAAATTCTATTTATGCAACTGGAAAAAGTACTTATTTTTTTTTTATTCCGATATTCATCTGTTGCTAAATTTTCGATCTGGCGATTTACGGTAAAAATAAAAATCTTTGGCGGATGTTCCACCCGAGCGTGCCAACAGCAACCCTAGAAGCGGAAGACTAGAGGGGAGGAGGGGTGGGCCTATCGTGACCACAGTACAACCGCAGTGACCATTCAGGATAAATGTCCACAAGTCCACAGTTACAGAATTGCCGATTTTTAGTGAAGAACGAATTTAATAGTTATGTCCATGCTTTCAAAAAGGGCTCTTGTCCGTCTGAAGTGAACACATCATTCGCGATTCGCAGGATATATATATATATATAAAGGATAGAAAGGACAACATTTTTGGTATCGGAGAATCGGAGTTGCAGTTAATTTAGACGATGGTCGGACACTTTAAGACTTCTTCAATGGGAACCCTACTATAAAAATTGGAGTGTTGTGTGGGTGGACTGCGAGTCATAATGGGCGTGTGTAGATTCCCGTTTTTATATATGGTTTTTATCTCCCGTTTTCCTTTTTTTTCCTGGAGTCATGAGATAACGGGGATTGTTATGGGTTATATAAAAGAACAACTGTTTGAAGAATAAAAGCAATGGCGTCTGGGGGTATTTCTCGAATATTGGGACATAAAAGTAATAGGGAAAATATAAGCAAAACTGGGTTAAGGATATAAAGCAAAAGTAAACTTTATTTTTCAAAAATGTGCCATTTCGAGCGAAGAATTCTATGATAAAAAAAGAGCTTTATGATCCAATATCCAAGAGTTTTTGTCCATGGTTTTACTCAATGAAATACATATTTATTACCATTATGATAATTTTTATAGTGATTTAAATTTGATATCCTTTTATAATGGGTTTCCTAACTTTTCTCCTATAAATACCTTTTTTCTTTTTAAATGTGTCACATCTGTTTCCTGTGTAGATTTTGGTGAAGCGTTGTAAGGATTATTTTCTCGGTAAATTTTCTAAGAAAAATGTTTAAAGATCTAAATATTGTTTTAGTGATCTGTAATGTTTGTCTTTTCCCCCCTCTCCGGTATTTTTTATGAAATTAACATCGAATGACTAATAAATTAATTTCAATGCCTTAGTTCACTTTCGGGGTCGTCTAGCCTCCTAAAATCCTGCACTCAAGATGATGACATCTTTAAGCCATTCTTTTTTATTTAAGATGTACTGTTCTATATCAAAGGTTGGCACCTTTGTAGCAGTAGAGTGTCAAACCAATTTACCAGTATGATCCAGGGTGCCACGCAATAGGAAATGTATGAAATAATTTGATTCCCGAGGCAGAGTTAATAAATACAGAGTTTAAATAAGATAAAATATAATGATTCATTCAACAAAAAGATAAAAAATTATAATTTTTACTTATATCATATATTATGTATTTTTTGCCACCCCAACTAGTATGGTAGTTATGACACTCGGTTTGCAATCGAGTGGGCTTGGGTTTGAATCCCGAATAAGGCATGGATGTAAATTCGGAAAAATAGGTCAGACTTTCACCTGAAATAGATTCCGCTCTCGAATGGAAATATGCGCACCTCTATACTCACTCCTTCTACCCTGGAATCACTGTTTATAAAAAAAGTTTATATTCTTATGTGTTTGTATTGTATGTTTCTGTTCATCTATCTCTCGTCTTTCAGTATGAAGCACAAGACAACATCATTATGCATTTTTAAACGTATTTATTAAAATATGAAAGAAACAACATATATAAAATATAAGTATTCACCTCAATATAGTTAAATAAAAAATATTATAGTCTTGTACCGGCACTCTATACTTCGTATAGCAATTCAGGGGTATAATTTGTGCCTTTCCATTTGACTTGAAAAAATATTTTTCACGTGAGAAAGATTTGCTCTCATTAATATGTAGAACAATGTCGTAGCTAATCCTGCTTGGGCCCTGTATCACTTTCTGGACACACTTTCTTGGGCCATGTATTAATTTCTGGACGCCCTTTCTTGGGAACCCCTGTTACCTGGGGACCCCATACAGGGATGTTTTAAGACTTCTTGAGGCCCTGGGCCCCTACTAAAAAGTAGGTCCTACACATGTGTAGGACCCACCTATGAATTTTACAGTAGACAGTACATATATGGCTTATATATTCGTACAAACAATAACCAGGAACGAATATAAATGTGCATGACTTACAACCATACAAATCAGTTCAACCGACTGCAAGCTTTAGACTTAATAAGTAATAATGGTGCATGGTGGTAGCCCTAGTCTGCACGTGGACGACGGTCATCACATGCAGCCAGTTGACATATTGTCCAAAACTTCCAGTTTTTCGGATAATACAACCGCAAATAGCATTTGACCATTGAAATTGTTGGAATTATTATCTTATTAAAGGCTGAGTGAAGAACGAGACGAGATCCCCATTGTGGAATTGGGCCAGTTGGCCCCTGCCTTAAGACGTCTCTTGTTTTGCATCTAATTTTACTCAAATTAATAAAATTCTTTAAAAAATTAAGAGTTATAAATTTGCTTATAAAAGAGAAAACCAACATGGGATCGTCATTATTTTGTTTTCATTTCAAATTTAGAAAATTACTTTTTTTTTTAAAAAAAAGAAAAATTTTGTGATGTGAACATTTAAAGAGATACATATTTTACTATTTTTACATAAAGTTTCACGTGCTTCTCAAACTTTCAATATTAGCGATCTAAAATCCAATCATAATTTTCATTGTGCCCCCCCCCCTTTATACAACATACAACACTGTATTGAATTCAATAATACTATTCTTTGATGCTAAAACTACACTACAACTTTAACCTCTTAAGTGCCGTGGATGTATATAAACGTCTCACTCAGCTAAAGCGTTAATTTCCCCAGACGTATATGTACGCCTTTCCGAAGTACGATCTTCTCTGTGTATTGCTATTCATAAAAGTATCCCGAAGGCAATAAAAGGACCTTGGCAGTGTTTGCGATGGATTTACTTATTTCAGATAAGGTTTTACTTATTTATTTCTTTTCATCCTCCCCAATACATCCCATACGTTCGCCTACGTGGAAAATGGTGGCATTGGGGAGAGAATCACCTAACTAATTTAACCGGCAGGTTAAGGGATTAATTATGAACCATACAAATTATCAACAGAGATAAATGTTAATTTTTGTAAAAAGTTTGTATATGACAACCCATGGGGCCACTGTTAATTATTGAACATGTTCTTAACTTGGTATTGTTAAATTAATTATAAAATACATTGTGCGCTGCACTAATACATTTATAAATGCATTATATCAGTGCAGATGGAATTTCATATTTTATTATACCAGAATGTATTTTGTTTGCTAACTGTCAGTAAATTAATAGTTCTTGTAAATAATCTCTTGTTTTCGACTCTTCAAAATGCTCGCGCTCCCTGGTAGAGTTATCACCTCCTCTCTAGGGGGCGCGAACCAGATTCTGAAAAACGCTGACGTATTCTATTCTTTATTTTTTTTTTTTATTCTTTCGTGGAAGATATAAAAATTAAATATAAAAAAATTAACTAAGACTGTATCTCATTTGAAAAATTTAAATATCCCTCTCAAGAAATTATTGCTATTTTTTCCGATTCCACTAAAAACCGTTATATGTAGAGAATTGCTGTGAGTTAAATCAGTCGGAGAGAAAGCTCAAAATCTTCACAATAGTATGACATGAATGGGAAAAGTGGGGTGCCAGCTCAAGTGTCGACTTCCCCATCTATCCGTGGTTCAAGATTAGTTAAGATTGGTAACCTTGCTTCCAATTTTTGCTTCTAAAAAATTCTTCATTCACGTAATTTTTTTACTCGTGGTAAAAACAAAACTGTTTTCCAAGCAAGAAATATGCTTGATGCTAAAATAACATTATAAAGAGGAGAAAATTTTTTGACTCATGACTCTTGGACTTTTTAAGTGAGTTCTAAGGAATTATTTTGAACTGCCTCTACTTGTAGGTCTATCATTTTCATCATGTAGGTTAGATAACTAAGCCAAAAAGTAATCCCTCTCCAGTTAATTACTTTCTATTACTATTAACGCTAGTTTTGACTTTCGGGGGAGGGCCGCCGCACTATAGTACGAAACAGGCGTCGACAACCTATGGCAAGCGGCCATATCTGGTTCGCGGTACAATTCTCAGTGGCTCTACACCACTCTACAAATTCCGCAATTTTTGAGTGGATGGAAGTTGATAATTTTTGTACAGAGTTTAAAACATCAGCAAACTGAGAGAGAGAGTTGAACTAACATCATGAGCAAACTTTACGGAATTGCAAGAAAATCTGAATGATATAACCTCAAATGATAAAGCGATAACTATTTTAAATTGCTGGATGTCATTTGGGGAGATATTTAATTGTTTGAAGAAAACCGCACGTACTTTGCCTCCCGCTTTTGGTTCTACATTAGGGGTGGCCATATCAGCCGTATCAATGATACGGGGTGAAAGACGTCTTAGTACATGGGCCAACCGGACCCTTTGGGTGTAGCCCAATTGGGGTCTCGTCTCGTTCTCGACTCAGCCCTTGAAAAGATCATATTTCGAATAATTTCAATGCTCAAATTTTATTTGCGGCTATATTATCCGAAAAACTGGAAATTTCGGACTATATGTCAACTGGCTCATGTGATGACCGTCGTCCACATAGAAGCTGGGGCCACCACCATACATTATTATTACTCATTAAGTCAAAAGTGTGCAGTTGGTTGAGCTGATTTGTACGATTGTAAGTCATGCACATTTATTTGTTTGTATGAGTAGTGGCCATGTACTGTCCATACAATATATGCCATATACTATCCATATAATATATGCTATGTACTGTCCACTGTAAGGGTCAAAGGTGGGTTCTATATGTGTGTAGGACCCAGGGCCCACTTTTGAGTAGGCCTCAAGAAGTCTTAAGACGTACCTGAAAAAAAGGAATACAATTTTAATCAAATTAAAAAAGAAACTTTTAAATGTTTTAGTAATTCAAAAAAATATAATTAAAACCCCAAAAATCGTAAAGTTAACTATATATATATATATATATATATAATATATATATATATATATATACCACACACATGTGTGAGTGTATATTTTAAAATATTACATCACTAGTAATAAGTTTTATATTATTAAATTATAACACTGCAACTATTCATTGATGGCGCCGTTCATATCGATTTGAAAAGTGATCAAATGAATGAAAATCATTATTTCTGAGATGAAAAAGATATTATATCAGAGCATTCTTTGCTGGAAAAGAAATAAAATTAACAACCTAAAATGTGTCCTTAAAAGTTACTCCACGATCCAGTATTTCTATTGATACGGATGGCATCGGTCATTACATTCTATTTCCTCTTGTGTTCTTTTAGGTCAGTATTTACAAGGGGGCAATTGCCCAATCACCCTGAGCAAAACGCGCCCAACCATCCCTGTCCACTCCATTATTCCGAAACGCCGCATTCCATCCCCCCTTCCCCGGCCACCCCATCCGTTACAATCAAAAGAACTTTCTTCCTTCAAACATCCTGGAGTCTCCATCTGAGGTACCTTATTGAAACATCAAGGCACCGACTGAACTGAATCGATTTTACTGACTTGATGAACGAGAACCGCTGGCCTGTGTCCACCTTTTTGGAATATTTTTTTTCACCTCTCTTCACTCTTATCTATTATTTCGATTCGCGTTTTGGTCCCCCCCCCCATCCACATTTAATGTAATAGTACTACACAAGGAATAAAACGCGTTATGTGCGAATAAACAATGGAAACAAAAGAGGAAATCGAGTTCTTTGGTTGCGTTTCTTGTTTGCTCAGAGTTTTACGCCATTGTTGGTTCTATGTCATTTCTGCAACACCCGTTCGTACGGACGATTTCATTCATGCTTTCCTTTTCTATTTTTTTTTTTATCCTCGAAAGCAGGCGGATGGTATATCATCAGGGGGTGGCGCAATTACAGCTGTTTTCACTCTCATTTTTTTCAACAGTTCATTCAAGGAAGATGGCTCTGGAGATAGGGCCAGAACAAAAGACAGACTGGTTTTCTGAGGGTTGGCGCGCGTAGTGTTTTAATGCCGACCAGGGTCCTTTTTCTTGGATTCCAGAATTGAAACTTATTAACGAAACACCATTTCATCGAAAAGATCCCCCCTCCCTTCTTATTTATTTTTTTATGTTCAAGGATTTTATCAATGAGTAGTTTTACAAGATGGAGAATGAATTTGTAGCAAAAGGTTTTGCGAGGAATAAGTGGAATGAATTTGTAGTTCCGTTTACAAGAAATATTACTGCTGATTTTTAAATTGATGCTTAAGTACATCTGGGCTGCACTTATAAATTACGATAGCAATTTTTTACGAATAAATGTGAAGGATTGAATCATTCTTTATCTTCGAAATGGACGTTTAGATTTCTTGTAAAAGTTTACATGCTTTTGAAGAGTTGTCGATCAAACTCGTGTTCTTTTTTTATGATTGAAGAGCATCGCATCATACTTTAACCATAATAGCAAAATAAGCTTGTAGATTTTAAACAAAAGACAATCAAAAATAAAAGTACAATGGACATGCAAATGAGAAAGTACTCATTTTACTCATTTAAATTCATGACTTTCATATTCCTTTCTTAATTTGTTGTATTTTCTTACTGTAAAAAGTCGTCCATCTTTAAGATATCCGACTACTTGCGACAACCTTTTTTTTAAAAAAAATGAAAATATGGAGACTTTTTGTTGCTTTTAGATTTGTTTAGTACATTTTAAGAAAAATATGCTAAAATTAAGAAGAGAAAAAGAAATTATTATTACTAAAATGGTTAAAAATTGACAAAAAATAACATAAATGGCCTATTCTGTACCAAAGGTTTATGAACACATTTTGAATTTTTCAATTCTGATGTGTTGCCATGTTTTTCGTTTTTGAAATGACCTTCAGGATGAGAGATGTTTTAATGTTTACAAAAACTAGAGCACTTTATCTTTGTTTTTACATGAAATTGCTTAAAAAAACATAAGGGGCTGTAAATTTTGTAATAAAACAGTGATTAATAAATCTGAAGGTTCAAACACTTCTACTATTATAAAAAACATACACAAAAAATTTCAGTTAACTATTTTTGAAACTTTTCGAGCAATCGCTGGCCCCGTTTGAGAATTTAAAAAAAACACACACACACATTTTGAGCAAAATGCGTTTTAAAGTATGACATCTTGTTTAAAGTAATGGCATCTGCTTTTACTAAAACACTTGTAGTTTTTGTTCTAGTGAACAGAGCTAATATAAGATGGCCTATAAAAACAAATCATAAAACAATTTGTCAATTTTTGGCAAAATTCATAATTTTAGGGTAGTCGGATACCTTAAATGGTTGAAGTAGCCGAGTAGTTACGGTCGTCATCTTGCGGCCCACATTGTCGAGTTGTGCGTTCGAACTCTGGTGCCACTGAAGGTTGGCCGTATAAAAGGGTTGAGGCACGTTTAAACTGCCAAAAATCATAAACATCGCGTAGAAGCTCGGAGAGTGGAACGCCGCATTTTAGATGTGGTTCTTGTCTCTTGAACGTGATCAAAATTTAAGAGATCCGTCGCTTCTAATCGTTAAGCTCCTGAATGCATTGATAAACATTCAATCAATCAAATCCTCTCTCAAAAATGTGACAAAATGTTTTCTCTCTCTTTTAAAAATTTCCTTCGATTTTCCTTCTTTTAAATGAAATAATATTTGTCATTAGATTAATAGTTATAGTAGTATAGTAGTCAATAGTATGTAAATGAAGCTTCACTTCAGAAAAATGAAAAAGGCAAATATAAAATGAGTTCTTAAAAAATATTTATTCAAAACACTTTTGAAAATAGCTACAATATAACATTTACAGATCCATCAATATCTAATTAATTTATAAATTGCCAAATTTCACTTCTTGATACTTATGTTTAAAAAGTAGGCATAATAGAATTAAGATTTTTCAATGGACATTTAAATAGGATATCTATAGTATATGCTTAATATATGCATCTTATTTTGATGATAAATATTTAAATTATTGCTTTCTGTCTTAAATGAATACAAGTATATATAAGCTATTCATGATTTGAGATCGATCTACTATTCGTCCTTAAAAAACTGAGCTTGGAGTAAATTTATTATGGATGGTAGTTGGAAGGGATTTACGCATTACACAGCAAGAGAAGTTGTGTAATAGTGAAAGTATTTAATTCTCCATCTTTTGCTTGCAGTTTTTAAATATGTTTGAGATTTTTTCTTTTAGTCACTAAATATAGTATATATTCGGTTTCGTTGATTTTAATTTCTATACCAAACCTACATTCATTTCCCGAAGTTTTTAAGATTAAATGCATTAAGAATAGAAGTGAAGTATGCCATTTGTGTAAAGTATAAAAATCAACCGAGGAACTCACTCGGCAGAACAGACTAGTGTTCTGAATGGCACTCCTTATTGAGTAGTAACACCAAATGTGTTATTGTAGCTGACTATTTAATCTGTGAGCCTAAAATACTTCATCACATTTACCAATTAGTTTAATTGCCGCTTGTATTTGTCTCTTTTTTTGTTAAATTTATTTTCCATTTTTAGAAATATACTCTTGAATTGACATTACATCAAATTGAAAACTTACTACTTTATTAAAACCTAGATGTTGACTTGACATCATTCTAACTTCAAGTACGAAACAACATGATACTTAAGGTATCCGACTACCCTAAAATTGTGAATTTTGCCAAAAATTGACAATTTTTGTATGATTTTATTTTATAGACCATCTTATTAGCTTTATAAAAATACCAAATTTATTATTTTCCGCTCTTTAGAACGAAAACTACAAGTGTTTTAGTAAAAATAGATGCCATTACTTTAAGCAAGATGTCATACTTTAAAACGTGTTTTACTCGAAATGTATGTATGTATTTTAAGATGCTCAAAAGGGACCAGCGATTGCTAAAAAAGTTTTGAAAATAATTAACTGAAATTTTTTGTGTATGTTATGTATAATAGCAGAAGTGTTTTAACCTTCAGATTTATCAATCACCGTTTTAATACACAATTTTCAGTCCCTTATGTGAATATAATACCAGTTATTTTAAGCAATTTCATATAATAACTGAGACAGCCCCTTATGTGAATATAATCACTGTTTTTCTTAAGCAATTTCATTTAATAACTAAAATAAAGTGTTCTAGTTTTTGTAAAAATTAAAATATCTCTTATCCTGAAGGTCATTTTAAAATTGAATAACATAGCAACACATCAGAGAATTGAAAATTTGTTCATACACTTTTGGTACAGGATGGGCCACGTTTATGTTATTTTTTGTAAATTTTTACCCATTTTTTCCCTATTTTAGTAAAAATAACTTCTTTTTCTCTTATTAATTTTAGCATATTTTTCTTAAAATGTACTAAAAAATTTAAAAACAACACCCCCCCCCCATATCTGCATTTTTTTTTAAAGAAAAGGTCGTCGCAAGTATTCGGATACCTTAAATTGTATAAATATAAGACTGGGATTCTTAATATGTTTTGGGTAGAAAAAGCAGTGGTATATAAAAATTTACTTTATTGATAACATCTAAAATGATTACAGCTTTATT
The DNA here is from genome assembly GCA_019973975.1 of Trichonephila clavata. Taxonomy (NCBI): domain Eukaryota; kingdom Metazoa; phylum Arthropoda; class Arachnida; order Araneae; family Nephilidae; genus Trichonephila; species Trichonephila clavata. The sequence continues at coordinate 124,363 of BMAO01014410.1, read as the reverse complement.
CATTTATGCAGAAATGATACGAATTTTCTGTGAAATTCCTAGAAAGCATGATGAATTCTCTCCCTTTAACAAGCATAAAAATTTTTTAATTATATCTCCTTTATTGAAAAGTATATTTTTTGCTCATTCCTTCCATTGCTATTTGAACCTTTAGTACAATCGAAGCAAGTAATGCTTTGTCTTAAATATATATATTTACTCTGCAATTTAAATTACATACACTTGATGAAATATTTTGTTATTTTCATTTTACACAGGCAACATGTTATTACCATTCAAGCAATCGCAGTTCCATCTATAATAATTCATACCTATTTATAAATTTTCCTTATTCACAGCTTTGTGCCCGGCATTATTCGAACAAAACAAAACTCGCCGATCCTTAATTGCTTTAGCTTTGTTGTCAATCAAACAATCCTCGTTTATTCCAACTCCAATAATTATCATTCTCGTCTATTTTTAAACCCTTCATGTATAATAATGATCTCATATATATGGTGCGATTCAATAGGAGCCGAAGAAGAAGAAACAGACGAATCTCTTCTCCATTCACCACAACTGCTATTCGCAATCAATTTTTTGTTGCTTCCAATTTGAAGGGGGGGAAAAGGGCCACAATTGTTTCACTTTATTCCCCTGGAAAAATCCTCTTCAATTGTACATCTTCTCATTGTGGTATCCATCTCAATATTGAGAAGTACCGTCTGTTATTATCGCACTCTTACATATACACCCATTTCTCTTTATTTCTTTTATCGTAATTCAACGATTCATGTCGGGCAAGTTGTAGAACATTGTTATCGGCACTGTTATTACACACTGTTCGCTGTCACGCCGCCTTAAGACCCAACAATGAGGGCTGTTATTAAGATATTCTGTGGTCGGCTGATCAGCTACTGTGTTTCGACAAATCGCCGCCTTGCTTCACGTGTTTCTGTGTTTGGACACAAAAGCACATGATGTAATAATGACGAGTGTGCATTGTTGCAAGGGGAAAAGGGGGTTTAGCAGGTCATGATTTCAATCAACGGCTCCCGTCAATGGGGTGGTGTATCGATGGCACTTGAATTAGAAGGCTCTCACATTTTTTCTTGTTCGTGTTCCTTCCTGGAAATTCCGAAAAAAGTATCTGGCTGTTCACCTCAAATCGACTCAAACCTCCTCTTCCAGAGCAATTTGAAACAAATATAAGGCTATGCCAAACAAATTAGTCAAATGAAGATGGTATCAGTTAGTTGTAATAATTCTTTGAGAAGTTCTGTAGGCATATGTTTTGCAATTTAATCATAGTAATGAATTTTGGAAAAGTATGTATAGATACGAAATGTAGCATATGTCGGAAAACTCGGCTAACGCGATATATCGGGTGAACGCCAAATTTGGCATCATATGCTATAAATATTGATAGGCGATTTTTTTAAAGAGAAAACAGACGCCAAAAAAATCCCCAACCTCACCTAATTCGGATTTTTTACAGCTTAATTGATCCTTTTGTAAACATACATTTTAATTATATTAGCAAAGAGCCCACGTTAATCATAGTATATGGTTATTATTTCCTTAGTCCATTTTTTAAAAAGAATTTAACATGATGCGATGTAAAATTTTAATCAAAATAATATTTTTAATAATTTTAATTAATTTATGAATATATTTTCAAGCGAAAATAAATGAAAGATTTAAAAAAGTAAAAGAATCTATATTTAATCCATTTGTTTGTTTTATTTCAGAACAATGCATTGTATTATATGATTTGGAACAGAGATAAAAAGTTTATATCAACTGCATGATAAAAATAATCAATTATTTTTTCTGTGTATTAAAAATTAAAAGTAAAAGCAAAATTAAGAAAATTAAAATAGAAAATCCCTCTAAGTTCAAGAAAAATCGTTAAAAAAAAACTTCCATATAACTAAGTTAATTCAACACAAACATGAAGATCAAAATGCTATTAAAATTTGAAAGTATACTGTTTAGTTCAAAGGGGAAAAAATGAGAGATAAAAACTTCACACAGTAAGCCAAGGGAAATGAATATAAAGTTGGACAAACAAATACAAGCCACTAAATCAACGCTAACGTACCAAGTGATATTTCAAAAATTTACTTTAATATCAGAAATTAATTTTATGAGAACTGAAATATAATTTCAATTTTCTCGCTTTCTTTCTTCTTTTTTAAAAAAATATAATTTGGTATTTCAGCACCTAAATATTAAAAAGCAAAACATCTTTATTTTATTCAACATTTGAAACAATTATCGAATGAAATAAACATTAAAGCTTTATTATTCTGAAAATAATGAATATTTACTGACGAAAAATCATTATTATCATTATCATTATTTAAAAGTAAACGTCGAGAAAAAGCTATCGGGGTAACAAGAATTAAATCTCATCTGTTTAAAAAATTATTGCGAGTTTTTAAAAATAATAAAAACTTTTTTTAAAAACTAATTTTGTTGAAAATGGAACGTTTGGAAATCTACAGGATTAGAAGTGTGTATTTACTCTTACGCGTGAAACTAAGGAAACGCAGATTGTGCTAAAGGGAAAGATTAATATTGTATTTCACTCAAGTATTATATACACTGGTGTCCAAAAGTTAAGCATAATTGATAATTATGTGAATAAAGAAGGAACTGTAAATCAGAGTGGCGGGAAACGTGATATGCGAGTGTAAAATGGTTTTAAAATAAGGAAGCAAATCAAAAGAATTATAATAATTAATTTTATTATCCAAAGCAGCAGTTTGAAAGAAAACTAAGCATAGCAAGGATTCACACTTTAAAGAAAAAAATGAAAGAAAACAATAAATAAAAAAACTGATGCTGCAGTTTAATAAGGCGTGTGGTCACCTCTCTGACAGCCAGGCACGCGGCACAGCGATTTACTATACTTGCTATGAGATGATGAATGAGTTGTGGGCTCAAACGCTTACAAGCTTCTTGGAGAGCTCTCTTCAGTTCTGTAACGGAGCTTGGTGGGTGGGAAAGGGCTGCAATTTGTCTCCCGAGCGTATTCCATACATGCTTGATAGGATTTAAATCAGGGGAGTTCACAGGCCACGACATGCACTTGATGTTTTCCGTTTCAAGGAAGTCATCAATCAGCACCACTCGGTGACATGGCACATCACCATGAATATGAAGTTAGGACCGACAGCACCTCGAAACAAGCGAACATAAGGCTCAAGAACTTCGTCTCTGTATCTTTGAGCAGTCACAGACCTCTTGTCAAAGAAATGGAGGTCTGTGGGGCCGTCCATCATGATGCCTGCCCATACCATTACCTCCCCTTGATGGAAAATGATGTCTTTCCGTTATGTTTCTTGGTTCAAATGTGTTCCACGTTCTCTCCATATCGTTACCCGCCGAGAATCACTACTCAGACTAAACCGGGACTCGTCCACTGAACCCACTCTCCACTCAATGTGATTGATGTTTCAAACTCCAGTTCAAACGAGCGCGTTTATGCGCAGACGTGAGGGGAATGCAAACTGCTGGTCTTCTGGCATACAGGCCAGCATGATTGAGTCTCCTGTAAACAGTTTGTCTCGAAATTCGTATTCCTGTGGCGACTGTGAGCGCCGAACCCAGTGCTCTGGCAGTACTGCCCCTCTGACGTCACGCACTTATTACCAGATATCGGTCTTGGCGAGGGTTGTGACTCTTGGTCGACCTGATACTGGTTGTCGGGTAACATCTCCCGTTCTTTGAAACCTCTGCCACAGTCTTGAGATCACAGACTGGTCCACATTCAGAATTCGAGACACTTCGGTTTGTGATCGTGAGGATTCCAGCATTCCAACGATTTTTCCTTTCGTAAACATGTCCAATTGGCGTCTTTGTGCCATCATTCACCTTGTTTGATGGTTTACAACGTTCCTTCGCACAGCAGTTGCATGAAACTTGTCCGAAGTGCCTATGCTGAATGAATCAGTTTCTCCGCGTTCCGACATGCGCCGGTGTTTCGCGCAGGACTTAGTCGACTGAAAAGTTTTGCATAAACCCAATGTTTCTTCTTCACCCAATTAATATCCGCAAGAAATTTGGAATAATTTTACGAATATTTACTCCGTGTTTTCGCATTTTACGATTTATGCTTAACTTTTGGACACCAGTGTATATTAGGTAGCAAACAGTATTAAATTGGTTCTCCAAATTTCACACAGGTGGGTTTGATCTCACAAATGAGTCATGTGGTAGCCCAGAGTTAAAGGTCAATAATGACGAATTAAAAGTCAACATTGTGGGTCTGGCCTTCTCAGAGTGCCTTTGAATTATCATTGAATTTTGTATTAGTAAACAAAAAATATTTACTCATTTAGTTCAGATCGGTAAATTAAAAAATATCGGTTAACTGGATACATGAACTAAATGGAAAACAGAAACTACAGCGTTTGAAACTTACTTGATGTTGCTTTTTTGACACAAATCTGATTCCTTTTTTTGATTGAATAGTCCCTCGTGATGAGAAATGGATTCAAATGACAGTCAAAAATGTTCAGCACAGTTATTGGATAAGTATAAATCACGAAAACAAACTCAAAATCCTAATATTCATCAAAAGAAGCTGAGGGTTAGTGTTTGGTGGTCTACCACAAATGGGGGTCCCTTATGATTTTATGAAACCTGGTGCATCGATCATAGCAAAAATATATTGCAGTCAACGGACGAACTGATGCAAAAACCTAAAGAAAAAGAGTCTAGATTGGTTAACAGATCGACCTATTTTACTGCAAAATAACGCTTGACACTAGTCTTCGGTGACATTAAGGCTTGAGCTCGTGAACCCTCAACTTTCGTTGCCATTCATACGATGAAAATGTTTTTAAAAAAACAATATAATTCAAATTTCTGAAACTCAGTACAAGACTTAAGGTATCATACTACTGTGACAACTTTTTTTAAAAAAAAAAAAAGTGGAGGTATATGCGGATTTTTTTGTTGTTTTTCAACTTGTTTAGTACATTTTTAGAAAATTATGCTAAAATTAAGAATAGAAAAAGAAATTATTATTACTAAAATGGGTAAAAATTGACAAAAAAATAAGACAAACGCGGCCCATTTTGTACTAAAAGTTCATGGACAAATTTTCAATTTTTCAGTTCTGATGTGTAGCTATGTTATTCATTTTTAAAATGACCTACAGGATAAGAGATATTTTAATTTTTTTAAAAAAAATAGAGCATTTTATCTTAGTTATTATATGGAATTGCTTAAAAAAAAGTGATTATGTTAACATAAGGACTGTAAATTTAGTATTAAAACAATGATTGATAAATCTGAAAGTTAAAACACTTCTACTATTATACAGAACATACACAAAAAATTTAACACGTTAATTATTTTCAAAACTTTTTGAGCAATCGCTGTCCCGGTTTGAGCATTTAAAAAAAACACATTTCGAGTAGGACATTTTTCTTAAAGGGAATCTGCTTTTACTAAAACACTTGCAGTTTTTGTTCTAGCGAACGGAAAATTATGAACTTGGTATTTTTATAAAGCTTATAAGATGGTCTCTAAAATAAAATCATATAAGAATTTTGCCAGGTTTTGGTAAAATTCACAATTTTAGGGTAGTTGGATACCCTAAGCTAATCAGTTTTAAGCTAAACTGATTATTGGATTAACAAAAATATTCTATTCAGATACTGCACATAGCTATTATAGCGCAATTTCATTTCGCATTAAGAACTACACAATTTATGCAATTTCCAAATTTCGTCACTAAAGAAATGTTTTGAAGACAACCTGTTTTCAAAACAGGATTTAAAATCTTATAAATCCTCCAGCATTTTCTGTGATTGATCAGGTGTATATGTTGTTCACTGAATTAAAAAAAAAACACACAGACTCTTACTATTATTTTGCTACATTTGGATCAGTTCCAGGCTCATTTGAGCAAAACAACAACCGAGCATGTTATTGTTTATCAAACCTCAGCTGAAAATCCTCATCCACCTGTATTGATCTGGAAAAGACCGCTAAAAACATTCAAAATTCCCAATCCCGGGGATAAGCTTGTCCTCTCCTGTACTACACAATGCAGATTTTTCTTCTTGATACCTAATCCCAGAATCCAGAACCAAAGCACGCGTTTGACCACCTGTGATTTGACCTTCCAAAAAGTGGACCTGTCTGTTGCTCTGTTGAGGGGTGTTTTTCCCTGGGGGAGGTCCAAAGAGGGACAAAAGTGTGACTAAGAATCGATGTTTTCATCTCGACTTGTGATCTCGTTCTTTGTGGTGAGGGTGATTTGACACAATGGCCAATGGGGATTCGGTGAATTATATAGATGTCAGACGATAAATGCATTTGAGTGAGTGTGAATAACAATGAGAGGGAAAAAACGCATTGAGATCTCCTATTCAGGTATGATTAGGGAAAAGTATTGTCACCGGCGAAGAATTTGAGATGTGTATAGAGGTCTGCGTTGTTTGACAAACAAGTGGGGAATTTTTAAGGGAAAAGACTCATGTTTCTTTAGTATGAATTGATTCTGTTTATCAATCTTATCTGGCAAATTCACAACTTCGCAGGGGGAGAAAAGGAACTTTTTTTGTAGGACTGATTTTCTGGTTGTCAAATTTATTAGAAAAGAAATTCTGAACTTCCACATATTTTAGTATATGAAGAAAAGAAACTTTTTAAACGGTAAAATGCCCGTTTCAAAACCATCCTTTCTATTTTTATTACTCAATAATTTGATCCATTTATTCAGAAAAATAATCATACAGACGTTATCACTAAGATAATGTGACAAAGAAAAATCCTTTTTAATAATTTAATTCTTCGGCAAGAATCTTCAAGATTTCGGCAACATTTAATACAAAACTTATGTTTGGATTATAGATAAAGAGATTTAATTTTTTTTAAAAAGCAATCCTTTCTTGTATTTTTTTCAATTCCTACTATTATTTAGTTCACACTCTCCCTAAATATATATATTCATATATCTTGTGCAAATTTTCAATCTTTAATAAAATACTTTCTATTCATTCGTTCAAGTTCAAGTATATTTTTATAAACTTGTAATGGAGAACACTTAATGCTAATACAGTTTTTTCAAATACTAATTAATTAATTAAATTTAAAAAATGAACAAATTTTTTTAAAAAAATAACATTCCAACAACATATATAGAAAGGAAAATTGTTCGTTGTGTCCCTGCAGCGCAATGGACTTCTAATCCTACGGACATGGGTTAGAATCCCATCTTGAATGGCCTAATGCCTGAGAATGTGATTTCTGTTTTAATATACTAATTTTTTAGAATAAATAAATTTAACTAATGAAGAAATAGAGTAACAAACAAAAAAAATAGTCTAACACCATATTTAGAAAGAAAAATGGAAAATTCGAAGGAAAATAGCTTTTTATTTTGTCTCTTAATATTGCAATTCTGTCATATGTATATACATATTTATATTAATTGTAACTATTTAATAAAATTAAATAAAATAAAATTTTTCTTTGTTGACTTAAGTAGGAAATGACTAAAAAATTTTTTTTTATATTACTTGTTTATATTTAATTCGCTGTAACCGAAATATAATATATATACTATACAGCCTATGAAATACATTGGTTTAGTGTATTATGAATTCAAATATAAAAAAGTCAGATATTTTTACTAGAATTAAACTTTTTTCTCCCTTTTTTTTTCATAACAAAATTTCTTAACTTTTGAGTCCCTTAAAATACTTAACACGTTAAAAAATATTTTCTCGCTAATTATTAAGTTGATAAGATTGATAAATGGTGCCCATTACACACATCCATAAGTAGAGAAACATTTCACTTATTTGCAATATGAGGTGCAAATATTATGATGTAAATAATTGACATAAATATTTTATTACTTTAATACCTTTACTTGAATGGTTTTTTAAGGCAAGGATTAATTCATAATATTGTTTTATTGAAATATTGAAATGTTTCGGGTTAAAGGCTTAAGAAATAAAAATAAAGAAACTCGAAAAAATAACAATATAAAAAGCATTGAATTTTTAATGCTTTTTTAAGTATGTTGTTACTCGTAAATAGAAAATCTATCTGTGTGTATAGGAGAAAAGGGATTCATTCATTCACTCAACACGAAATCTCCGGAACTATTAGACACACTCACGCACACACACTCACAAGCACACACAGGTGCACGCACACACACGCACAAGCTCGCACAGGTGCACGCCCACACACGCACAAGCATACGCGCAAACACACATGCATGCACACGCAAGCAAGCGCACGCACGCATACACACCGGCTTAAAATTTGGCAAAGATACTTCTATCGCTTAGATATACGCTGAGAACGGGTTTTTCGTAAATTGAAAAATAAGGGGGTGAGTGAGTGAGTGAATATTAACGTCGCGCTATTCAACTACACGAGGGCTTTTGGCAACGGTCCGCGTAATTTTGAACCATGGTCAAGTGAGCGGACGACACCTGATCGGGCACCTCCCTCTCCTAACTACCACACCACAACAACGGAAGGACGCTTGAGCTCTCGAAAGTTTAAAGTACATCGCTCCCCTACACGTCGGGTCTTCAGTGGTACTGGGATTAAACTCATGACACGCTAGCCATGATCCGATGCCTAGACTACTTGGTTACCCCGGCCACGAAAATAAGTGGGTAAGGGGGTAATCAAGAAGTCAGGGCTATAAAAGTGTTCTTTTGGGTGCAGTCGAAAGCTTAATTGCTGGGGTAAACATCAACAAAATAAAAACAATAAATAGTCATACACAAATATGCAGAGGTACTGGTAGGTAACGGCTAGTATAACTTAATAATTTATTGCATATAAAAATGTAATATATTACGGCAGTATTTAATTAAACGATTGCTTGTGAAAGAAAAATGTATAAGTTATGATGCATTGAAAATTTATTTTTATTGACCAAATGTTTGAACAGTTTCAGAGAAAGTTTTCCAAATAATCAACTTCATAGGAATTCATCCATATGAGTCGATTAAGAGTCAATCCCCATTTTTCCAACGCACGTTTCCAAATTTTGATGTTAATGTTCACTTAAAGCTTAAGGTATCCGACTGGTTGCGAGAACTTTTTTTTAAAAAAATGGAAATATGAGGACTTTATTGTTGTTTTTAGATTTTTTTTAGTACATTTAAAGAAAAATATGCTAAAATTAAGAAGAGAAAAATAAATTATTATAACTAAAATGGGTAAACATTGACAAAAAAATAACATAAACGCGGTCCATTCTGTACCAAAGGTTTATGAGCAAATTTTCAGTTTTTCAATTCTGATGTGTTGCTATGTTATTCATTGTCGAAAAGACCTTCAGGATAAGAGATATTTTAATTTTTGCAAAAACTAGAACACTTTATCTCAGTTACTATATGAAATTGCTTAAAAAAACAGTGATTATATTCACATAAGGGATTGTAAATTCTGTAATAAAACAGTGATTGATAAATCTGAAGATTAAAACACTTCTACTATTATACAGAACGAACACAAAAAATTTCACAGTTAATTATTTTCAAAACTTTTTTAGAAATCGCTGACCCCGTTTAATTATTTTCAAAAAATCACATTTCGAATAAAACGCGTTTTAATGTGTGACATCTTGCTTAAAGTAATGGCATCTGCTTTTACTAAAACACTTGTAGTTTTTATTCTAGTGAACGGAAAATGACAAACTTGGTATATTTATAAAGCGAATAAGATGGCCTATAAAATAAAAACATAAAAAATGTCAATTTTTGGCAAAATTCACAATTTTAAGGTAGTCGGATATCTTAAATAAATATAAAATTATATGTTGATGATATTCGAGGTAGGATTTAAAAGTTTCCGCGCGTGGAGAGACACTGACTCTATAACTTAGAAAAATATTACCAATTAAATTGCTGAAACACACCGTCCTTTAAAATAAGACCCTTGAGCAACAATACATATTTGCCATCTCTCGTAAACCTGTCAAACATTTCTGGATTCGCTCCTCCTTGTATAATGATTATGACACTCGGCTTGTAATCGAGTGAGCTCGGGTTCGACTCCTGAATAAGGCAGGGATGTATCTTCGGGAAAAGAAGTCGGACTTTCACCTGAAATTGATTCCTGTCTCGAATGGAAAACAGCACACCCCTCCCGTTCTATGTTGCCTCCTGTTCTGGCTGTTTGTTATAAAAAGTCTATATTCTTCTGTGTTTGTATTATTACTATCCCAGTGTGAAACACACGTCAACAACAACATATCTGGAATCCAATTTTAGCCATTTCCTTCAATTCAACCTGCTATGAACTTTTAATTCCTTCTGTAGATTGGAATCGACGACCCTGAAAGTGCGTGCCAGTTCTGGAAATATTCAGGGGAAGCAAAATCAGGGAAGTAAGGAGGATGTAACAAAACAGTTGTTTTTAGTTTCCCTCCCCTCTTTCCCCCGCCGTTGTTTGAAGCCTGTTCTAACGTACCGCCGTAGAAACCTTTTCAAAGTTTCCAGTGGTGTGGGAAATCTGCGGATGTTCAGAGCGTACGTCGTCTTCGACACTTTCCCTGCCTACCCTGAAATGTTGATGCCACTCAAAAGCTTGCGTTTGCGATAATGTATCACTGCTGTACATTTATGATTCATTATTTTGTAAGTTTCCGTTGCACTCTACAAAATTTGGCATTCATTATCTGCTCTACAAACGTCATTTCTTTCAACCACCGTTTACTAAATGATCAGTTTACAAAATACGACGCCGTGGCGAGTTACCGGTCATTTGATTTTGGGCAAATCACTTCTATAAAAAGTTTTGATATGATACCAGATATGATCTGGTAAAAGAGTTTCATCTTCACTTTGTGTTACTGCACTTGATTTGTATACCTGAGCAAATAAATATGTTTAGTCACAGAAAATTACCTTCTTCCAGTCGTTAACAGTCCAAGATCGGTGTTTTTTGGCCCGTGATAAACGTCTTCCCATCATTTTATGAGTTAGAAATTGTTTTATCTTCGAGCTTATTGCCTTACGACCAACTTCCGGAGGCTTTTGTGCACAATTGAGGTATTCACTTCAACATTATGCTCTAATATATCCTTCCGAAGGTCCATGCTTGTCTGGCTTGGAATTATTTTACAATTTCTTATTAGAGTTTTATCGGTTCTTGGAGCTGGTTTCCGCTTGCACCCCCATTTACCTTTTCTTTAAAGAGAAAGTGCTCCGTAATCTTGAAATGTTCTTAAAATTTTTGAAACACTTTATTTGCCCACACCAACTACTGTAGATATATCTCTCACAGATATAAAAGTGTGTTCATTAAGAACGATTATCTTAGAACGCGTCCTCAGAGTTATATCTATCTTTGAAAAAGCAAAAGTAATACGCGTTACACAGAATGTAAAATTATAACCACCAGCTGTCACACTGAAATGCCCACAACTGATCTACTGATACAATTAAACCAGTCAAACGAGTAAATTATAGTCAAAGTCGACCCATCACACTACCTCTAGATAGATAAAATGGATTTGTGGCAGTTCGGTACATCACTAACTCAGACAAGAAAAATAAATTTGTCCCAATTAATTCGAACAGTATAGTATATGTACAATGTAATTTTTTCAAAAAAACCTTTTAAGGAATCCCCCCCCCCTTTAATATTTGAACATCCTTACCCAATTATAAAATTTAAAACTTTATCTAAACTTTAAAACAAATGTTTTGATTTCTCTGAAGATCACGTGATTACCTTAATCATGTGACCGTCATGAATTAAGTTTGTCGTAGAAATAAGATTGCTTCAAAATTAAACGCTTGCTTTGCATTTTAGAGTCGATATATACACGTAACTATGTATATTCTAAGGATTTTTTCTTTCTTTTACGTCAATTAAAGTTCGTTACATCGGTCAAACGATATTACTAAGAATATTCATTACCTTAAAATGAGCAATTTTTAACAGAACAGACCACGAAATTAAATTTTTATGATTTCCCAAATTAATTTCTTACTCCTCTTCAAAGAGTGAAACCACCCAATGGGATTCATTGCGTTTTTATTGAAACTCCAGCAATACGCTTCCTAGACGGCGAGAAAACATGATTAAAGCCAGTAGCGGTTTCCTTTATTAAAATATATTCTCTTAAACACACACTTTTCAGGTTCGTGCACCGGAAGTGTTAGACGAGTTGGGATATAATTCAAATGAAGACGAAATAGAAGTCTGCCCGCAACTGATGAAAACACACATATTTATTTTAAGGGATGTAATTAAAAATCTGTGGGGTTAAGGCTATTGCGTAAGCTGACGCCTCGAACCACCATGCGCACAGAAAATGCTAATTTACCTCCAGCTGGAAGAAAAAAATTAAAATATTTCATTTTCTCCTGGTACTATTTGAGGACTTTTGCTTCTTTTATAAGTAGGAAAATTGTGATTTTGGTGTTAATATTCTTCCGGTCATTATTAAATTTTTCAGGTGTATGCGCGTGTTTTAGGTTTTGAGAGATGTTCCTTAAAGTTTGCACATATATATAACTTTTTTTTTCTCTAGCTGAAAAAGGAGCAAAACGTTGATTAAAAAGTAATTTTTTCCCTTCAACTTGTCTCAAATATGACTTTTTTTAAATGAGGAATAATTTTGAAAATTTAATAAAATCCAATGGGAAGTGTAAGTGGTCACGGGATTGAGGGAAAATAATTGCGAATCTTAAGATACTCAAAAAGTATCTTTTGGAATTTTATTGAGGTTTCTTTACTCGACTACTTTCTTTAATTTTTTGGTATAATTTTATTAATTAGTGCGTTTTTAAATGAGAAAATTAAATACCTTATGGAGTTATTTTTCGGGTTCCTTTACTCTTTTGCGCATTTAGGCAAATATATTAGAAATTTTTAACAAAAGTTTGGACGATTTGGTTTTAACGCTGTCTTCACTATTTGCTAAAGAATCGAACTCAGTTTGAGAATACATTTTTAGGTAGAATATTTTTAATATTAATATGTTATATTTTTTCTGCTGCCATTATCTCTCTTATAAATATTATATCATTGTATTCTTCTAATTTCCTGTATTCCAAGCAATACAACTTATAAATAAATTTTGTATTTTTAAAATCTTATATATTCATTTATATCTGTACTATTCTAATCTCATCAAATTAAAAGTTACAAATCGACAGAGTTGAATTGTGTTACCACAGATAAGTTGCAAGAAACTCTGTTTATTTTTATTCAGCCGGCTTAAGTTCATGGTGGTTGAGTGCGATTTTAAATCGTCGTCAAAAATGTGAAACATATTTTTGACTCGTATTACACAAAAGGAATGCAATAAGTAGCAATGATACAGAATACTCATACACACAAATGTTCCCCATTAGAACTGATGTCAAACATTTTTATTCAACATATTGCCATACTAAAATCAAAACAGAGAATGGACTCTATTCATTCGACGTTATAATCACATGATGGTGGGCTAAGCAAATAGCCACGTGTTTCAATCGTGTTTGATCCGACTGAGTATTTAAGCGGTATTTTCGGGTTTGCATCTACTATCATATTACAAAATGAAAAATCTTTTCTTTCTTTTAACGAGAAAAAAAAATTTACACTTTTATTCATTTTTGATATAATTTTATAAATATTTTTTTTTTATTTTCACATTAATATCTCTTTATTTTTATTGCAAAATTACAATTTGTCAATTTTCGGAACACCTATTGCTAAATTATGGTGCTTGGATATCGATTCCAGTCGCCCAAAACATCTATCTCTAAATTAAGTTGCTTAGTGATCGATTCCGGCCACCAAAAAAATTGACATCACCAATTTCTGAACTTTAATATTTAATTTTTAAGTATACAGGATACTATTCAATTGAATGATCCATAATTTTTTGAAACACAATGTGGCTGATAAACTAATTACTAAGCCTAAACGTATACAAAAAACACAAGACACGAGGTCAAAGAACAAAAGTATAAACCAAGCTTAAATCTAATACTGTAAACTAAAACTATGTATATATTTAATAGCTATACGAAAAGCAAAAGACTAGAAAAAGTATGAAAATTTTTTAGAGTTCTAACAAAAAATTTAAAGAATGTAAAATAATAATGTAAGCAAATTCGAAAGTTAGCACACAACCACAAATGCAATACGATCAGCTGTCATTGTTTACTTGATCGCACATTAATAATCACGTGATGATGATCAAATGATCGCAGCGCCCTCTAGTGATGAATTCCCCCCAATAGCTAAATTTATAACATTCACATGATAGAGGCAATCTTGTGTTTTCCATTGAATTCAAAACTCACGTAAGATTCGTACTTATTGTTGTTACACACACACACACACACACAGAATCAAAATTTCTCTCCCTCTTTATATATATATGTGTGTGTGTGAAAGAGAGAGAAATACGTGTATTTTTGAATCAAGTGCATTTTGTTTGCCTATATGCGTCATAATTGTTGACAAATATATGCTTTTTAAGACAAAGTTTCATTAAAAAGCAGTAGTTGGCTACATCGAAGCGCATGAACTGACTGGCTAGAAACACGTGGTTGCATTTATCATGTGACTATGATGTCACAGGAATTTAACCCATTCTTTCTTCATCTACATATCAGAGATATTGAGTTACAGTGCACTGAGAAACATTTCATTTTCGAATAAATAAGAATATGAATAATTCGTTAGAGAGAACAAGAATTGGAATAATTTATTCAAATAAAAATTAGAACAAGAACACGAATTTGTTGTTTTTCGTTAAGACTTCTTCTATCCCAAAATCGACTTTGAATATGCATTGCAACTCAAAACTCCAAAATTAACTGGTACGTTGTTTAAGAGTTAAAACTAATTTAAATTAAAACATTAATTTTTCGAAATTGAAAAGTTAAAAACAATTAAACAATTGAAAAAAAATCGTTTACATTCGCATTGCTAAAATGCAAATAAATACGAAAATATTAAATGTTATGAAAAAAGAACAAAAATAGGAATATGTTGTTTTCCGTTAAGACTTCTTCTACCACAAAATAGACTTAATATGCATTACAACTCAAAACTCCAAAATTAACTGGTACGTTGTTTAAGAATTAAAACTAATTTAAATTAAAACACTAATTTTTCGAAACTGAAAAGTTAAAAACAAGTAAAGAATTGTAAAAAAAAAAATTTTTTACATTCGCATTGCTAAAATGCAAATAAATTCCAAAATATTAAATATTATGAAATATAAGGTAAAGAATTAATGTACACACTCATCTTGCGGCAAAGTTTAGTCGGTAATTTTTTCCTTCTTAAAACTCATATAAAAAATCAAGTAACAATCGATCTTAATTCTTCCAAAACGAAACGTTTCTGTGCATAAGGAATGCATTTAGTTATTTTTATGCAACTGTGAAATAGCGCGTACGTAAGTATAAAATATTACATTTTTTCATCAAATTTTGATACTGCGTCATGTAAAATGTCTTGATTTAGACAATATCCCTAATACTCAACGAAATAAATGATGATAACAATTTCATTGAAATTATTTGCCTAAAAAAACAGATAAGATGTAATTTCGGAGTTGAAATATATACTAAAAAAGATAGAACAAAAAACAATACAAACCCTCAATATACATACAGAATCATTTTCTTTTCTTTTTAGTCGAAGCCTCTCTGCTTGAAAATATACTTTCTAATTTCTGAAAATAAACGTTTCTCTATTACAGCTCCTCAATAATAACTATTCTTTCCCCATGGATAAATGATAATCATTATGATAACTCCAGACAAACGCACTGCGATATTGGAAAAGAATACCCCATCAGGAACTTACTCACCGACATCAGAAAAGGAAGAAGGAGAGGGAAAAAATATTCTCTAAAGCAAAAAAAGTGTCAGAATTCTTAGGAAAATCTTTGACACTGCTCCATTGTTAACTGGAGGTCAGAAATGACGAGTTCGGTTGCGGTAGAAGCAAAAGATTAAAAAATAATAATAATAATAATAAATAAATAAAAAAAATTACGAAAGTAAATCGAAATGAAGTGAAAGAAAGATCGGATAAAAGACTGGTGCCTTCCCCATATCCAAGCGGTCAACTGTTTTCGGCAGCTCCCTGTTATTAACTCACCTCCCCCCTCCGGTGTTCCCAGCTCCCTTTTCTGAAACTTCAGTTTCATGGTTTATTTACTATAGGATCTCCAGCTATTGTTGACGAATAAAATTCTTCGCTGCGTCTATTGTTACGAGCAACAATGACATCTGAATGACAGGGCAAAGCCTAACAATTACTCCTCAGGTTTTTAAAATTTTCTCATTATTGTTTGTTTGAAAATTTCCCCTTTATTTTTTTCCCTCTCTCCTCCAGTGCTTCTAACCGACGGCGAGAATTAGGCACAATGGCGAAAAAGCATTATACGCGTATTTAACGAAAACTCGCCTTGTTGGCGGTATTTATTAAACAACAGTTGTTTATGATTGGGACAAAGAGGGATCCTTCGACAATGGGAAACGATGAAACGAGAGAAAAATGTTATCAATATGTTTAATTATGCGCCTGTGTTTGAATAGTTTCCGAGTCAATGCAGTCCTTTTATTTGGCCCGCTAAATCTTTTATTCGAGTCACTCAATGTTATTATTAAATTGCGCGTTTTTTTCTCTCTTTCAATCCCCTTTTAAAATTTGAGTACTTTTCTAGAGAAGGGGAAGTGGTGGATTAATCAAAAATTAGTTTTCTACATAAGCAAAGATTCGTTGATGTTTCTATTCACAGCGCACTTTCACCGTTCGATGTAAAAGTTTTGGAAAGGAAAAGGGTGAAAAAACATTGTATTGTAATGTGAAAGGTTGGAGTAATCTGCTTTATTTCAGAATTCTGAACAATTAAGCATGCTTCAAGTACAAAGAGACGAATTATTTGCTGATAAAATGAAAAATGCCATGTGTCTAATGACGGCAATATCTTGCAGAAAAATTGGGTTTTGTGAATATAAAATTGACGCGAATGCGTTTTGATTTATTTAAAATTGCAACAATCAGATTTTTTTTTAAAAAAAGAAAAATGTACGTGCACGAGGTAGAAAACTTTATTGCATTGAATTATATTGTATTCTATTTGAACAATAATGAAATACAAAATTCCTATTGCTGTATCAGATATATTATAATTTTTTTTCGTCTTCGCATTTGAAACATCTTGTTGCATCTTTGAAATTAATCTTCTGATCTTTCATCGAATTCTTTAAAAAATCTTTTTTCTCCGTTTCCACACTTTGTTACATATATGAAATCTTCTTCCTCTTCTGTTTGTACGCATAATTTCAAATAATTATTTACTTTACTCGATTTCTTCTTTACATTTTTCTATACAACAATTATATCTTGTTAGCAACATATTTTCTTAAGAAGGTATGCTGTTAAATAAACAAAATTCTCGAATCAACTATTGTTATATAATTTGTGGCTCAAGTGTAATATAGCGTGGTGGGGCCTTTGGATTTGGCGAATTTTCATTGAATTTGGTGATTTTTTTGGATTTGGCGATTTTTCTTTGGATTTGGCGATTTTTCTTTGGATTTGGTGATTTTTTCTTTGGATTTGGCGATTTTTATACATATACCATGTTGAGATAACGAATTCATTCTGGCTTCCGGACACTTGTCACTAAGTGAAGTAACTTGGTGATCGATTTTGGTCGCCAAAAGAAATTGACATCGCTCCCCCCCCCATACTATACTTTAACCAATTTCTGCTATATATGCTGACCTAGAATGAATCCCAAATGATGTAGCCAGATCTACCTTTGTATTTTGGGAATATAAAGCGTTTTACATCATGGCACCATCAAATTCAATCTTTATACAGATAAGTAAGTCTTCATGGAAGAAATGGAGCTAACTTCTGAATAAGTTGATAAGAATTTCTGGTTCCTTGCTTAGAGCAGTCGGCATGGCTTATTTTAGACTTGCTACTGGTCATAACTTTTTATAGGATTACCTGTATAGAATGGGAATCACAGATTCAGACTCCTGTCCACTTTGGGACCATGACGTACCCATGACTGAGGATCTTTTCAAAATAAGTTATGCTGTTTTAAACTAAATTTCTTTAAATGTTACTGACTGTGTCTTTGATTACTTTTTTAACACTCTTTTATAAACTTCATTTGTATGTAACGGAATCTTTGAGCTTGAAGGGGATTCGTTCTCGGTACCTTCCGTTCCGTAAGCATATAACTTACCACTGAACTAAAAGGATCACTTCAGTTCGGAGGCAGTTACTGGCTTATATAAATACCACCGCTACACACTCCCCTACCCGTGAGTCGGCAGACGAAAGAACGATATCATTGTTTTGGCGAGCGTGAGAGTTGTTGCGCCATTAGGTTGTGACGGCTTGTAGGTTACGTCATTTTGGGTGTGATGGCTTGTGGATTGCGTCATTTGTGTGAGACGGCTTTGTTGGTTGCGTCATGTGTCTGACAGCTTGGTTGCACTTGCGGTGGCCACAACTGCTGCGTGAAGGTTGCGTTTTTTCAAAGTTCCCAGGGTAACCAATGAAGGGGATTCGTTCTCGGTACCTTCCGTTACGTAAGCACATAACTTACCACTGAACCAAAATGATCACTTCAGTCCGGAGGCAGTTACTGGCTTATATAGATACCACCGCTACAAACTCAACTTTTACTCACTTTAAAAGGTCAGATTAATTCGGAATTTCGATCACTTGTCCAGGATCGATGAAAATACAATAATTTAATAATTTTGTTCCATTGTCCTGATGAGGATCACCAGGATTAACAATTTCCCATTTTCAGATCCCATTCCGCATCTGGCGACTCATTTCAGATCCCATTTCAAGGTTTGGCGACTAAGTCCAGATTTATGACTAAAAGATTAGGTTACAATTTAGTTTGATTAACTATAAAAGGTTGTTTTTTAGTTATTTAAAAATTATTTTATTATTGTTGTACATTGTATTCGGCTGCTCGTGGACGTATGACCGAAAGGTCGAAGGCGGGCATAGGATAAAAAAAATAGTCTCTTTATTTTCAGTGCCCATACACTGTACGGGCACTGACATTTTCTTTTCTTTCTATCTTTGATTTGCCCATATTTTTAATTCTTATAGTGCTAGTGTTTTTAAGAGATGCAGTTTGTCCTTGGTACTGAAATACTTCTCATTCGGGATTTTCTTTGTGGGGAAGGAGGGAATATTTCATTGAAGGTAGGAATTTAGATCCTTAAAAATAATAAATAAAGAACACACACACAGAGGAATTGACAAGGCTGAGTGTGCAATTCGTTGCTTGAGAGGAAATGCAATTAGAAAGATAATAAAAAAAGTCGATATTATCATTGTCCAAATTCAATGTAATGCACATGCACACAAAATTCTGAACCGTTTGAAAAAGAGGTACGAACATGAAACTTTTCCGTAAGTATGAGGGAATTCCTTTTAAGATAAATGAAACACATTTTTCAAAGTTTGCAGATTGTACTTATAAAAAGCAAACATTTAGGGACTTCTGTGTCTCACCATTACAAAATAAAAAGTAATATGAAAATTTCAAAACTAAAAACTAAAATAAAATTTTTTTATTTTCGCATTCTGTTGAGTATTGTGTTTAGTTACATTGTAAGGAACTTATATTCCTTCTTCCCTCTAACTCGGCTAGATGTGTGGGAGAAACTAAATGATCAGACGACATGATAAATTTCAATTGTTTATTTGTCACAATATTCAACACAGACACAATAATACTCTAAGTAAGATAAATTTGAACAAATCGAGGACTAGAGGTGAGATAAGATAGCGTGGGGATAATAAATGCGATCGTGTGAATTTATCCTTACGATAACTTATACAAAGCTTGTTTTAAGAAGTGCATTCATATCTTTACTCTCTAACTTATATTTGAAATAAGAGCACAGTACCTGAACGCTTGCAATCCTTTAAATCTTTTCGACGTGGCCTTAAACACTTCTTCAATAATTGACTTACGCACTTCCTAGAGATTCCGACTTCACACTGTTAACGTATACGTATTACTGTCGATTTATTGGATTCTCATCTATTCACTTCACATCCAAGCTATCCTCACTTCACTTCCAATGTATCCTCACTTCACTAACTCTCAAAACTCGCGAATCCAGAGAATATATATATATTAAACTTAATTTGCATAATCACGTTTTCCTGTTCTCGGAGAAAGTTGGCCGGAAGAATGCAGACCCTAAAGGAATCCCCAAGGAGTTAGTGAAAGGACGCATATAGATCCTTCACAACATGGAGTAAAAAAATGTGCTTTTTTTTAACATTTTGTGCAAATTGACCTCACTATGCTTTTTATATAATTTTAACTCGCCCTTGCATTCTTTAAATAATCAACATAAAAATAAATTAGGCAAGTGGAGAAATATGAATCACACACAGCCCAACCTATCAAATAAAGATTATAATATAATTGACTTATCTTGGGCTCTCTGATATTGATAATCGATTCCTGTAGTCTAAATCCCTTTTGGTGAAATGACATTTGTAACACTTTAATAAAGTTTTGTACTTTTTTTTTCTCTCCTCATTGCACTTCTCATTTACATACATTACAGTTCCTCTACAAGGCTAGGTTTTCATATTCAAACATCGTAGCAAGGTAGCTTCAGAAGTTAGTAATAGAAAATGCATGTGAGAGCCCGCTGTACACTTTTCAGATGTGTAATGTATTACTAATACATTCTTAAAAATATTTAAAGAACATTCATAAATTGCACAGCTAATTAGTAGAACCATATACTCCAGTTATCCATCCTGTATATAGTGGTTATCGACGCTGACTGCTGAGCCGTAGTGCATGGGTTCGAATCCTAGAGAAGACATGGATGTTTATAAATGTATAGTTCCTTTGCGGCATGGGGGTACTCAAAATAACCCTCGAGCCGCTAGCCCTCTCGAGAGGTTGATGGATGGGGAAGAGAGGTGGGAGACTCCTGACCACTTTTAGGGTGTTCTCCCTTAAAATTGAGGTGGAACTGAGCTTAAATGCACTGTCACCTGTAAGGTGCTCAAAGCTATGGCTAACGACAGGCGTACATTTAGCCCTTTGGCCACGATGAATTTCGTGGGCCTCGATCTGGCATCGTCAGACAGGTGGCATTAGTAACAACACAACCATTATTCTCCTATCTAAGAGTTACAGCATTTTAAGGAGCTTTCTTTATAAAATTAAAAATAACTTTTAATCAATCTGTATTAATTCATGATACATTTCTGTGATAAAGTTCAAATTGTAACTTATACTTTTTATAAAGTTTTAGTATTTATAAGAGAAAAAAATCTAAATGAATGTTCTAAAATTAATATTCCAAGCTTTAAATTTCAGTACCATGGGAGTTAAAATGGAAAAAAGTTGTAAATCTTGCTTCAATCGAGAGTATTTAAAAATCAGATTCATATAAAAAGATCATCAGAATCAAAAACACTCAGGAATTGGTCATTATTAGGGGTGACATGTTTTCCCCCCTTTTAGATCTATAGAATCATAACTAAAAGTAAAAAAAAGTAAAAATTATTAATTAGCAAAAATTCTTTTAAAAAATATTTAAAAGATATCAGCAGTATTCTGGAAATAAATGACAAAATAAATACAAACACCTGAAGCCTAGATAAAACTTTGTTTTTAAAAAACCCTTCCTCAAAATGAAAATTTTTACTATACTTTTCTAAAATTTTTATTGTATTTTTATTATTTTGTTAAAATTCTGTTAATTTGTAACTAAGTTACGTGAGATGCTCGAACAGACCTTTCAGATTTCTAAGAAAACATACATCGACAAAAATATCTGGTTTCCCCCCGGATTTTTTATATAAATATCATGTTTTAAAAGGAAGTTATATTCAAATACCATTCTTTTATATGTTCTTAAAGAGAACATTTATTAAGGAGCACATCTAAGGCAAAATAAAATGAGACACAGTTAAAACGTATCGAATAGTGACCGAAGGTAGCATGGTTATGATTATAACTTGCCGGATATATGCGAATCAGACAATTGAAGATGTTATTATTCTGAGGATTTTGAAGAGGTATATTTAAACGCTGAAAAAAAGTGCTGTGAGTTTCGTAGAATTATTTTTTAAGGATATTTGTACGAGTATTTCTATTGCAGAAAACAGAAACATGGAAGAAAGTGAAAGCTGACGTGCAATCGAAAACAGTGAAGTATACAAAATCAAAGATATCTCTGTTTTCTTAAGGTATCCGACTGGTTGAGACAACTTTAAAAAAAAAAACGAGACATGGGGATTATTTTTTTGTTATTTTTAGATTTGCTTAGTGCATTTTAAGAAAACTGTGCTAAAATTAAGAAGAGAAAAAGAAATTATTATTACTAAAATGGGGAAAAAATAGGTAAAAATTGACAAAAAATAGCATAAACGCGGCTCATTCTGCACTAAACGCTTATGAACAAATTTTCAATTTTTTTCAATCTAATGTGTTGCTATATTATTCAATTTTGAAATGACTTTCAGAATAAGAGATATTTTCCTTTTTACAAAAACTAGAGCACTTTATCTCGGTTACTATGTGAAAGTGCTTAAAAAGACAGTGATTATATTCACATAAGGGACTGTAAATTTTGTAATAAAACAGTGATTTAGAAATCTGAAGGTTAAAACACTTCTACTATTATACATAACTTACAGAAAAAAATTTCAGTTAATTATGTTCAAAACTTTTTTAGCTATCGCTGACCCCGTTTGATTATTTTCAAAAAATCAAATTTCGAATAAAATGCGTTTTAATGTGTGGCATCTTGCTTAAAGTAATGGCATCTGCTTTTACTAAAACACTTGTAGTTTTTGTTCTAGTGAACAGAAAATGATAAACTTGGTATTTTTATAGAGCTAATAAGATGTCCCATAAAATAAAATCATAAAAAAAATTGTCAATTTTTGGCAAAATTCACAGTTTTAGGGTAGTCGGATACCTTAAGTGTAGATTATTTAGTAATTTCTCAGTTATGCAACAATTCCTAACAAATAAAATAGAAAGGTCGAGACCTGTGTTCTCGTCATGGGAATACCACTATCTCTAATATTCCATATATTGCTAGAGTAGTCAACAAGATTTAAAGAACGACACCTACTATTGCAGTCACCACTGATCACTGATTTATTCACGGTTACAGATTCTCTTGGGAAGATATTTGTCAGTATTGTGCCCCGAAGGTTTCTTATGAAAGAAATATACGCCCCTGTAAAGCATGTTTGAGTTAAACTATCTAAAAGAAAAGAGAACCATCTTACAAGGAAGTCGTAAATATGTCAATTGAATTTTATCAGATTGATATAGCATCTTGTTCACGAACGAGCTCACATTTGCCCTTTCATCAAATAATAAGAATGTCTAAAGAGAACACAAGTTGCATGAATCCGGCCATATTATTACGAATTCAGAGGCGACATCGTCATAATGTGAGCAGGAATTTCGATGACATACCGTACCGAGATATATCTTGATACGGATATACACTCAAGAGCCAGAACATTATCACCACCTGTCAATAACGAGTTGGTCCACCTTTGGCGCGCAACACAGCTTCAACCTGTCTTGGCATGGATGCCTCAAGTCCTTGGTAGATGGCCGGAGACAGATTGTACCAGAAGTTTAAGCAACGGTCAAGCAAATCCGAGAGATTGTGAATTGGTGGTCTTTGAACTCTGAGCTGCCGTCCCATGACATTCCAAATGTGTTCTATCGGATTGAGATCCAATAGAACACATTAGGTGGCCAGGACATTAACTGGAATTCAGCATCATGTTACTGGAACCACTCTAACACAATTTTAGCCTTGTGAAACGGGGCGTTGTCCTATTGGAACATTCCATTTCCAGCTGGAAAAACAGAGGCTATGTAAGGGTGTAACTGGTTCGCAATGATGTTCAAATACCCTGTAGCATTCATGGTCTGCTCTACTACAATCACGGGTCGCAGAGACGCCCAAGAGAACGTCCCCCAAAGCATAATACCTCCACCACCAGCCTGTGTATGACCTATTGTACATTGAGGGAGCAACTGTTCGCCTTGAAGATGACGTATCCTGACACGGTCATCGGCGTGATCAATGACAAACCGTGATTCATCTGACTAGGCAACTCTCTCCCATTGATCCATGGACCAGTTGCGATGGACCAGTCGCACACGAGTAGGACGCTTGCTGCGTAGCCCCATATCCAACAGTGTCCGCTGAACAGTGTGTTCCGATACTATTCTATTTGGCCCTGCATTGTATTGGGCTGGCAGCTGAGCTACTGTCTGACTCCGGTTTTGCTTCCCCATGCGAGACAGTCTCCGACAACCTTTTTCTTTGATAGCGTGTGGACGTCCAACACCATGTCGTCTACTGCTGGTTTCACCGTCATTCATCCACTTTGCATAAGTACTAACAACTGTAGATTGCGAACACCCCCGAGTCATGCAGTTTCGGAAATACTTGTTCCAAGCCTTCGAGCCATTACAATCTGCGCTCTATCAAAGTCACTTAGGTCCGCAGCCTTTCCAGTTACACGCACACTCTATGGATTGTTCAAAAGCTTGAAAAGAGCCGTTGAGGGTGCAGCTCGTGTTTTTGTATAAGAATATGAGCATTACATCTGAATTAACTTACTTCGTGTCTTTTTACTTGTAATATGCCGGTTAAAAATTTTATGAGGCATAGCCCTACTATAAAGATCTCAGAAAGAGCATTGATTCAATATTAAGAAAGTTGATACTGTTATTATCAGGGCCGCTTTTCCGCGTAGGTCCACTAGGCGCGTCCTTAACGCGCAAAAGATTTGGAGGCAAAAAAAAAACAATTAAATAAATAAATATCGAAGAAAGAGAAAAAAATTGAAATCACAGCGAACGGCCACCTAGCAAATCATGCATGCGTAGTGTCTGTGTGTTTATGCGGGCGGAAGTATGGAATTATATCTACTATGGAAAATGAAAAGCTTAACAGTTTGATGTTACCGTGCACTCAATATGATGATACAATGTAAATTGATTACAATGATGTCAATAACGATTTTGTGCAATGATCAATGCGCGTAGAAAACCTTCATCGTACAAGTACAATGACAGTGACTCAACAAAGGATTGGGATGCATAAAACTAACAGATAGAAAAGGGAT
Source organism: Trichonephila clavata (assembly GCA_019973975.1). Lineage (NCBI taxonomy): Eukaryota > Metazoa > Arthropoda > Arachnida > Araneae > Nephilidae > Trichonephila > Trichonephila clavata. The sequence continues at coordinate 99,211 of BMAO01014410.1, read as the reverse complement.
AAACGATGATATAACAGGTTGATAATAGTTCATACAATAATGAAAACTTTATACTATAACTGCAAACAATTTCATAAATTTGCTGGATTACTTCCCAAAAGTGTGGGGGTCCGTGATGCCGTAAGGTTACGAAATGAACAAGAGTGGTCAAACCATGACACAATCCTTTCCTTATGCTGCCGGTTGGTTGCCAAGATACGGTGGATTCATAGTTGCTGGATAATGGAATGACTATTTAAATAGAAAAAAGGAAAAGAAGTGTGAGAAAAAATCTCCCTCGAATCAAAACTAGCAAGGTAAAAACAAAAGGAGCCCCCCCCCCATGGAAATAGTGGTGGGAACATTTAAAAGCGCCTAGGGCACCAGGGAGGTTTAAAATGGCCCTGATTATTACCACAATAAGAATGAATGAGTGAGTCTTTATTAAGGTCCACCTTGAAGTTATACGAAGACTATACGTGCTTGACCTCGAAATTTTGAACGAAGGTTAAATGATGAGGATCACTCTCCAACAAAAATACAACTTGAATGAGGGCTTTAAGCTAAAACGGATTCAACTCCTATCAGTCCCTTCTACTCAGGGGATCTTCAGTAGCACTAGGCTCAAGCTCATGAAAAGCCAGCCACGAGTCTGTGACCATGACCATTAGGCTTCATGGGTCACCAAAATAAAAAAAAGGACGAAAAATAAGTGTTATAGTGATGAATACATATTTTTGGAATTAAGTATAATTTTTTTTTGTTAATAATCACAAAAAAGAATAATGGTTTGCCGTAGCTTGCGGTTTGAATAAAACCCTGAGAGGGAGATGATACCGCTTTTAATTATAAAAAATATTTATATAAGTAATTTAAACTTAACTACATGTAGGAAAATGCGTATAGAGGAACGAATCATACCTTTGAAGGTGACGAGAATATTTAGAGCATATAATCTAATTTATAGTTAATATTTGACGAAATAAAAAGAACTTAACCTGTTAACTATAATAAAGTTAAAGGGGGGGGGGGGTATATAGTTGTTGTCAGGATAAGAAAAGTGTGAAAATTATGGAGTGCTCAGTCACAGTTATGGCTAGAAATAAGTGTAGAAAAAAAAAGGGAGAAAAGTAGGTGTTTTTAAAAATGTTATATAAAAAAGGAATGATTAACAAGAATACAAATCTCAATTTTATTCATTAAGTGAAGAAAAAGTTGATCTCTCTCTCTGCTAAAAAAGGACTTTTTAAGTATGTTATTATTGAAATGCGATACAAAAACTATGTTTACGTAATTTTGAGAGTGATTATGTTAATCTGAATTCGATGAACACTTTCAGAAATTGTCTCTTAAACCAGATTAAATATTATTGTGATCCTTATATTTGGGAAAGAAAGAAAATATTAAGGAAAATTATTTTGGACTAAAGGGAAAAATAAGTATTTTTACAAACACATCCTACGTATCAAACTTCTTATTTTAAAGTGAAAAAACTAAGATGAGTCAAAGGAAGTTTCAGATAAAGGTTATAAAAAGTTGTTTTTCTGAGTTATACTTATCGACATTTTTTTCTTACAAAATGTAAGGTAAAATATGTTTATTTAGTTAAAGAACTAATCTTATATAATTTCTTCAGATTGCATTTCAAGATCGGTACCTGTGCTTAATCTGAAAGTAAATAAACAGTTTAAATACTTTACGGTACAACATTTTAATTTCAGTTATTATCATAATAAGACATAACGAATTTAATTTATTAGAAGTTATTAGAATGAAACGAATCTTCAACTGCAACTGCATTTTGTTGTTTTGAATACAGATACACAGCCTTCAATGATCGGCCTGCAATGACCTCTGCTGGCTTACAATACTACGATACACAGGTGAGCCTGAGCAAATAAAAAACGAAAGTTTTAACTTAACTGAATTTTATGCAAGAAATACCAACTTCTAAGTATACAAGTAAATGAAAGATGGAAATGAGTGTATACAGATTTTTTTTTTGAAAAGTTCCTTAATTAAAGTGTGTTTAATATTTTTAATCTACAGATTTTTTGGGGGGGGGTAAAATATGAGGCAGAAAATCACTCCTGTTGTGGTTTCATTTCTAATGCTACTTGTCTGATGTGTCAGACCGAGGAACACGAAAATCAAGACAAGGGTCTAGTATTTTTACGTCTGTCATTAGTCATAGCTTTGAGCAATATGCAGTGACTACGATTTGACTCGATTGCACCCCAATTTTAAATGACACTCAGGGGAGGTCAGGGATCTTCCACCCCTCTTACCGTTCATGAACCTCACGAGAGCATTCGTGGCTCGATGGCTGCTTAGAGTGCAATCGTGCTGCAAAGGAACTATACATTTGTATACATCTCTAGGATTCAAACCCAGGCCCATCGGCACAGCAGTCAATGTCACTGTCCAAGACGGTAAGATAATTTAAATCTTTCAAGATAATTTAAAAGTTTTAATTAAATAATTTAGAAAAACAGTTCTCTTTGTATATAATTCTCACTGTCCATAGTTGTAAGGAGATATTTTTTACTCTTTACTTATGACATATAAGAAAGTCTATTATTAATTCCAGTTATTTTTTTAATAAAAGAAAAGTATCTTTAATTTTTAGACCAGTATAGATTGAGGAATATGTTACAACTGTGACTTTAACTATATAAAAGCAACAATGTAGTTATAATTAGTTATTGCTTTTATAAACTCGTGGCTAGACGACTATTACTTAGAGTACCCCCATGCACTATACATTTGAAAACATTGGGGGATGCGAACTCCAGGCTCAACGCCACTGCAGTCAGTGTCACTAACCACTAGAATTGATGGGTGGCTGAGAGGATTGATTTTCAAACAAATCAAGCAAATCCTTCCTATAATGATTACAGTATTTTTCAATTATTTCCATACCTTTTATACCAATCTATTCAAGCAGTAACAGAATTTGATTTTTCAAGATTATTTAAAAGTTTTAGTTAAATAATTTAGAAAAATACTTCTCTTTGTATATAAATCTTGTCCATATTTGTAAAGAGATTTTTTTATTTTCAACTATGAGTTATAAGAAAGGCTATTTTTAATTTTAGGGTTTTTTTTTAATAAAAAAGATAAAGTATATTTAATTACTATACCAGCATAAATTGTGGAATATTTTACAGCTGTGACTTTAATTATATAAAAGCAAAAATGTAATTATAATTAATTATTGCTTTAAATAAAATCTGATATTCGCAACAAAAAGCATCTTCTGAACAATACCAATTGATGTGTAACAACAATAAAATGAGAACTATGTGTTGCTTTCAGGATTAAAGTTCATTTATTGTTCTGATCTTGAGTATAAAGTTGCGAATTTAAGTGATTTCTATATTTTGAGTAATTTTACAAAGCGAAAGACATTTGCTTACGACCATGGCACTCTCTTTTATGATGGAGATTGCTTTGCACTTGATGCATTGGATTTTTTACTTTTAAAATAAGACTAAAAATGGAACTACTGAAGCATTTCTAAAGAAGACATAAATTCTCGTAAGCAACAGAGCAGGAAATTCAATCGTCAAATGTTTTACAGAAATAGAATGCCAACTTTTTGAAGCAAATCAATTGAAAAGACTCTTAACAATATTTCGATGAATTCGTCAACAACAAAAGGCAGATTGCTTAATTATTAGAAAAGAACATCTTTATAAATAGAATTTCACATTTCGGTACCTTGTGGATGACCAACTGTGTGTCGAATATCAAACCAATCTGAATTTTCACCTTGAGAAAAAATGTTTTCTTCAATAATTTCTAGCACTTCACAGGTTATGCAAGAAAAGGGACGATCATCATCATCGTCATTTATGAAGACCTAAAACCTATGATAAAGGGGATGAGTTTTTTATTTACCCTCTTCCCTTTAAAAATGAGAAATGCTTTCCACTTAGAACATGAAAGCTGTTATCTACAATGTGAGAAACACTTCTTGTCATTAAAAAGACGATTTTCACACATTTTACAGCCTTCAACAGGAAGAGGGAAACTGTTACTTTCTTCATCTGTAATGTGAGGATTCACTTCTTACTTTTTTCAAAGAGGACGATCTTTTACTATCGCTTCTTATTAAAGAAAAAGAGAAGCCTCCATTTTTAGTACTGGTAATCAGTTTCATGGTTTCCTCAGAACAACTAGAATTAGACATTTGCCGAGAAAAGAAGCGTTTCCAGAGAAGACATAAATTCTCGTAAGCAACAGAAAACTAACTGCTGGAAATTCAATCGTCAAATATATTACAGAAATAGAAAGCCAAATTTCCTGAAACAAACAATTTAAAGGACTTTTCACATTATTGTGATGAATTCGTCAACAACAAAAGGCAGATTGCTTAATTATTAGAAAAGAACATCTTTATAAACAGAATTCCCCATCTCGGTACATTGTGGATGACCTACTGTGTGTCTAATATCAAATCAATCTGAATTTTCACCTTGAGAAAAAATGTTTTCTTCAATAATTTCAGCACTTCACAGGTTATGCAAGAAAAGGGACGATCATCATCGTCATTTATGAAGACCTAAACAGTCTATGATAAAGGGGATGAGTTTTTTATATTCCCCCCTCCCTTCAAAAATGAGAAATGCTTTCCACTTAGAACATGAAGGTATTCAATGTGAGAAACACTTCTTGTCATTAAAAGACGATTTTCACATTTTACAGACTTCAACAGGAAGAGGGAAACTGTTACTTTCTTCCATCTGTAATGTGAGGATTCACTTCTTACTTTTTTCAAAGAGGACGATCTTTTACTATCGCTTCTTATTAAAAAAAAAAAGAGAAGCCTCCATTTTTAGTACTGGTAATCAGTTTCATGTTTCCTCAGAACAACTAGAATTAGACATTTGCGAGAAAAGAAGCGTTTCCAGCTATAATATGAGCCTTAATGTTAAAGAAAGGACGATTAATTTTTCGCCTTCAATTAACAAGGGAAACACTTTCGTTGGACACAACATCTTCATTGGATTCAAGAAAAAGGACGATTGAGTAATTCTCGCCTTTTATAAAGAAAGACAAACTTGCTACTTAAATATTTTAGTATGCATTACAAAGGGAGGCATATTATGCAAGGACGATTGATCAGTTCGCCTTGAAATTTCATCTCTCTATTCTTCGGTGGCCGTGTCTTATATTTTCAGAAAAAGGACGATTTTACTTATCGCTTTCTGGAAATACAAGGAACACTTTCATTTGTGCTACAAATACTCTTGTCGTCAACATCTACTCAAGCAATGAAAAAGTTCACGTTGTAAAAATACGGTGAAAAATACATACAAAGTATTTAGCACATTTTCAAGAAAAATTTTGACATACTTATTAAACAATGTCCAAAAAAATTAATGTAAAGTAATAATTAAGTTAATGTAAATAAATTTTCTTGATAGGGTGCTAACACTGGCTTACTTCATTTATGTGTGTATTTATTATTTGAAAGCACTTGGAATTCTGAAATTTTTTCTAACAGTAAATACATCCTTAAATAACACGTTATAATATAGAAGACACACACACAACACACACAGACATATATATATATACAAATATTTTGAGAAACAGATGTAACTGATATATTGCTTGTATATGATACAAAAGTTATGTTTGATTGATCTGATCCACATCATATTTTAATGTAAATATTAGAGAAATAAGCACTTTAAAATAATTTTTACATATTGTAAACAGATTAAAAGGTTCTTTTTCCTTCTTTACTGTGCAAAAGATAGTTTTAATATTTTTTTAAAAAAAAGTGTCACTCAATACTTCCGTCGACCTTTCATTTTCGTTTTCTGAATGTATTGTGTGTGTGTTGGTTATAGTTTTTGCAAAGAGAATTCATATTTTTTTCTTAAATATAGATTTTATTGTGTTTATTTAAGTGTAACAACGCTTACCCAAAGTGCAAAGAACAAGGAAGAGTTTTGAGGAATCACAACTGTCGAATTTTCAAGAATTTTTCTTAATTCTCTTTTAATCATTTGTTTGCACACGCTTAGATATTTTAAAAATAGTTTCAAAAATTAAAGAAGATGTATTTTTTATTTTAAAATCAGTGAAATAACGCTTCTTCTTCAGCTAAAATTTATTAGAATTGTTATTATAAACTAAATTTGAGGATTATATAGAAATTTTTTTTTGGATTGCCATTTCTCTCCCAATTCAAGATGACGCAAGCCTTAATCAAGCATCTGAGTCAGCAGGAATGGGTTGATAGCAAACGTTAAATGAAGGTTCGAATTTGATAATAGAAGTAGTACAATGGATAAAGTACAGTCAGATTTAGTTTGCACGTTGGCTTAAGATATAAGAATTTTTGAAGTTATACTTCTTTTGGCGCGATAGGGAAAAATGATGAAAATAAATGTATACGATGCGCGCGCACACCTTTGTCTTATAGCTTTGGAAGTTACTGAGGGATCTTGCCTATATGGGTGTCGATCGAATTGGCGTGCCCCCCCCCCTCCACATAAGTTTGATATCTATGTGCTTGTGGTGGGATGGGGAGGGCTTGCACACAAAAATATCAATCCTCCATGTTATTCCTATGGGGTAGGAAGTTTTCTAACGAGCTACTTTTTTTGTGCTAAAGGGACTGCTATTTGGGGGTATCGTAATAACTATTGTTATAAACCATATTTGTTGGGAGCATCCCCCAATCCATTCCCCTCTCTACAGCTTTTTGGCCACTATCTCGATACCAAGCCTCACAGTCCTTTCGAACCTGGCTCATTCGATCCTTCTCTATCTGCTCTTCCACTTATTATAATTTCATGCTCATAGGTCTATTTCTTCCATAGTTATAATTTTTTTAAACTTTTTAATTTGTTTAAATTCACAATATCTGGCTCTTGTTTGTGTCTCGGCTTGAGATTGGAACCAACTGTTCCTCTCGTCAAGAACCATCCAGTCATTTAGTTCATTCTCTTTCTGTAGGCATGGGGGGCTTAAGCGCTAAAATATCATGCTCCCATGTTAATCCTATGGGGACAGGAAAAAATTTCACCCCCTAAGGAATTGAGCTTGGATTGATTATTGGAGGCCCCCATATTTTCGTATTAGCGCGAACTTTACGTGGAATTGGCCCCCATGTTAACATTGCATGCTAAAACTTGTCCATTTCTTATGATGTAGAAATAATTTTATTATGATATTAAAAGCAACTTATTTGTCTAGATAATGCGTTGTGATAAAACTTTCAATATATTAAATACTTTTTTTCTATTATTAGTGTCATTTTTTCTACAAATGTAGGATAACGCGAAGGATAAAATTTTTACAGTGATTTTTATCTAGTTATTTTTTTTAACTAGATTGATGTAGCTTTAAAATATTAGAATAAAGTTATTGTAAGTTTCAATAAAATATGTAGGCAATATTTATTACGAGAGTCAATTTTTGACTTTGGTGGTCCAATATTTTTGACAGACAGATATCTCAAATGCAATAACAACAAAACACAGTAAATAAGTACCCCACACACATAAACACTCGAATAAATTTATAGATATGACTACTGCGCTCTGAAACTCTCCACATAAGTACACGGTTGTTCTGGTTACAGTTACCTTAAGCCAATACACAAATAATAAATAAAAGTATTCTACCCAAAATTTTGCAAATAACAATTTTATTATTTAAATGATTTTGTTCCTATCAAAATGGAAGTGGTAATTGGACTTCGTGTGATATGCTATCACGGATTCTTTTCTTTTAGTACAAATTTGAAGTAAAATTTCATAAGGAAGGTTTAACGAAACTTTTTCACAAAGGAAAAAAAAAAAAATTAAACTACGTTATAATGGATCTAACAACTGAGCACGTTTATTTATTTTACCTGTAAGGGTCGATTTTAAGTACGTTACTTAAATACTAGCAAATAACACAAAATTCAATAATGAAGTCAACACCTGAGTTGCAATCCTATTCATTGCATTCACACTGACATAATGATTTTTTTTAAGAAACATTTGAGTATGTCAGTCCCTATTATGGTGAACAGCGATTGTTGTTTCTAAGTTTTGGTCATTCTGCAAGGTGGTTTTTATTTCTTCATTTTACTTTTATTTCTATATATTATTGTCAAATATTTTTTTTAAAAAAAGGACCTATTTTTGAAGAAATCAAACCCTGCAAAGTGGTTAGCTAAACAATGTATCGGTATCTGAAATGATAGCCTCCCGGTGGCTAAGAACAATACCTTAGTCTCGAATAAAGTATTAAAAAGAAATTTTTCACATTGGGATTTTGAAAAATATTCATACTCTTAATATTAATGAAAACAGCCATGAATTGAAATATAAAAAAATTATTATCTGATCTATTTATTGATAATTAAAATAATAGTACTCTACGAATAGCTAAAATGATTTATGATAATTTGAATCTCTATTCTAAAATGTTTAGAAACACTTTGTAGTCAATTTCATAACAAAAGAATAATTTATACATATTTTTTTTTAAATATTATATTTATATATGTGTAATATGTAGTAAATTAGTTTCTAGGGTCTGATTATCAGACTGTTTCATTTTATATGCATCTAAATAAAGAATATATTTATATATATAACATAATAAATATGTAATATAAAAAATTAGTTTCTAAGGTCTAATTATTAGACTGTTTCAATAACTTTATAAACTATTTAAAAAAGTTTTTATTAGCATAATGAATTAATTATAAATTAAATCACCTTAGAAAGACAGAAATAGTACACTAAATTCATAATTTCATTCAATATGAAGATAATTAACCCATTCAAAGTGTTTATTTGACAATAATTAAGCTGCAATATTGATATAAACGTTTATGTTTTTTTTTTATCGAATCTATTATGATTGTTTCTCTAAAATCAATACACCACAATCTTTTCCTCTTTTTTTCCATTTCATCATTTCTTTTTGATGTAAATCTCAAAGGATATAATAATAGTTTAGTTATGATGAAACTATATTTAGATGCACGGTATGTCTATTTGACATGTATTCATAATTCTTGTGCTTAAAAAGTGAGTGTTAATGTCTATTAGCAGGTTACTTAAGCATATTTCGGTAATTAGCTAAGCCATCTCAGTCATTTCCTCTTTTCTTTTCTTTCACTCCTAAGCATAACCCTTTTAATCGCAATAAAGTATTAGGAGTGTGTTGAGGCTGGAAGTTGTGCCTAGATGTACAACATATGGTTGCTTCAAGATTGCTTACACACATTTACATGAAGATATAGTATTTATGTGTATTGAAAAGTAGCTATAATAGATGGTATTGATAAGCATAATTAAAAAATTGTATTCTACTTTTAAAGGGTGGCTTATTCATATGAGAATGATACAGGGATCCAAAATACTTCCACTTATCGAATAGCATAACTTCGAAGTGCATCTTTGAATTATTCAATTGTCGAACTTTATAAAAGAAATACTGTGGGGAGGGGTCCTAACTGGTTCCCCTCTCCCTCGGTCTAGCGTGTCTCTAGGTGTGGGGGGAAACAAAGCATCACCAACAAACTCCATACTAACAATTACATTTATTCAAACTTTGAACACACACTTAAACAATCACAAGTTAAATTATAAGAAGAAACCTAGGAGTGATATCTAGAGCGTCGATTAATCCTAATATTCAACTCTAAGTAAACCCGACTACCAGAAATAGATAAGGAGAACAGACACTAATGAATCCCTGGCCGCTTCTGATTATACTATTTTAAATTTTCAATCTAACAATTTAATCTCAGATATTACCTTTTAAACGCGCGCTAGGTTTGTGAAGTAAATAATTCAGTGTTCACACTTACTTGGCAGCTTCACGGCTCCTTCTCTTTTTACATCTACAAAACCTAGACTTTATATAGTCGAATTAATTAACATATATCTATCTCGTGTTTTTCTTGAAAGGTTGTGAACTATTATAAATGCTAGCCCCAAAGTTTCCCCAAGAGGATTAGTAAGAATATCTCGCGAATAGCCCCGTGACAACACTATTTTATTAAAACTACACTGGCTTCCATTCGTTAAGTAACAAACTGTTTTCCGAAGCGCACAATTAATAAAATAGCACTATCAATAAAATTTATAGTTTATATGAATGATAATAATGAATTTAAAGAAAAAAATAATGTAAAACAATAGCTGCCACTTTTAGTGTATGGAAATAAAATGTATTATATGAAAGGAAAAAAAATATGTAAACATCAAGCTTTCGTAATTTTGTGGGTAAATTTTTTTAATTTTTAACTATTGTTGATGTTGATAGTTTCTTTGATTCATATGTCCTCCCATACGCTGGTGTTATCAGTAACGATTTCTTTGTGATGGATGATAATGCACTACCATACCAAATGGAGCTTGTTAAAGATTATCCTGAAGGTCATGGTTTGGAGCAAATACAATGTCCAACTAAATCTACATACCTGAATGCAGTAAAATATCTTTGAGAATATCTTGGCTGGTAGTTGCTGATTTAAATCCTCTTCCAAAATCTTGACTAAAGATTACTTCATGTCTGGTCTTGCATGAAAGATGCATGAAATAAATATACATTAGTTTACAAAAAGATGTGAATAATGACTTTTTTAATGTATAGTGTTTATGAATTTAAAATTTGTTTTATGTAGTTAATAAAGAAAAATGAAAGATGAGCCTCCATATAACGAATTTTCAAATTAACGAACTCTTTTTTCGGGATTTAGCAACTTCGTTATATATAGGCCCGACTGTACTTAAATATTATTTCATTCCTTAAATTCCCTTTCTTTAACGAAGAAAGCTAGATTTTAAATAAATGGAATCTCTAACAACAACTAGATTATTCGTGATCACAATTATTCATGAGATGGATTATTTGTTTTAAATAGTCGGTTGTATTGTGCCCGTTAACACAACCTTTCTTTGATGGAAAGACACCGCAATTTTCAAAATATTCCAAAAAGTTCCCTTCCTATCTTGGTCAGAATCTTGGGGCAGCGTTGCTCCTGTAAACTCATGGGTTCGAGTCCTGGTGGTACTAAAGATCTATCATGAAGAAAGGCTGACACACGTTAAAATAAAAAATTTGTCACTTTGACGCATTCTTGAAATTTAGACACTAGGGTGTCATCTGAAGTGGCGTTGATGTCACTTGACGAACATGATGCTAATTACCCTCTTCTGCTGTAAATTACCCTCGTATTGTTTTGAAGTACAGCGTTAGTAATCAAACCGCTTAAGGTATCCGACTACCCTAAAATTGTGAATTTTGCCAAAAATTGACAATTTTTTTAATGATTTTATTTTATAGGTAATATTGTTAGCTTTATTAAAAGACCAAGCTCTTATTATTTTCCATTCACTAGACCAAAAATTACAAGTGTTTTAGTAAAAGCAGATGCCCTTACTTTAAGCAAGATGTCATAATTAAAGATGCGTTTTATTGGAAACGTGTTTTTTTTAAAAAAAATGCTCAAACGGGGCAAGCGATTGCTCAAAAAGTTTGGAAAATAATGAACTGAAATTTTTTGTGTATGATCTGTATGCGAGTAGAAGTGTTTTAAACTTCAGATTTTAATTTTACAATCACTGTTTTATTACAAAACTTACAGTCATTTATAAATTCGTAACTTCGTATAATCACTGTTTTTGTCAGCAATTTCATATAATAACTAAGATAAAGTGCTTTGGGTTTTATAAATAAAATATCTCTTATCCCTCCAGACTCTCCAGCAGCAGTTAAATACCACTTCCACCTGATCACGTGACTTCCACGTCATCCAGGTGAGATCATTGCAAAATGTAGGGGTGGTCTTAATGTTTTGGCTCTTGAGTGTATATCTCTCGTTGAAAATATTTTGACTCAACACGTTTACCTCCTCCTACCAATATCTGGAATTTGAAATTTTTTCTAATGGAGGAACGGGCATTGCTCTCATATGCAGAAGTTGATCAGTTCATTGAAAGCAGGAATAATCTAGTAAAGTTTGAGTGAAGGTCCAGAGTGGTCCCATACCTTCGGAATTTAAATTTTATTTTTATTTATTTTTTGGACTTTAGGTATCATTTTGTCAATGATCAAAATGTAAAGTTGTTATGTATTTTATGAAAACTAAATAGATATTTCCTCTTTCTTGTTCATAGTTTTTGCTTTTTAAATGGATATACACAATATCTATCTCCATGTACAATTTTTTGTTTATCAAAGCTTTAATTTTCTATTTTTGTTCATTTTACTAACTATACCTAATTTTTGAAAGTTGGTATATATATATTCTGACTATGAAGTGATGCTATGCAGATATGGTTTTTTTTTTAAAAAAAAGTTCAATATTTTTATTCAAATTTCTTGTTTTTTTTTTTGGCTTTAGTATGCAGATTAACGCTCCCCCCCCCAAGAAATTTGGTTTCGGAAACTATCTTGTAGTATTTTTTAGGTATTAATTGTATAGAATTATGTAAATAAACACTGTTCTCTTGTGTGTTTCTTTCAACCTAGGGGTTTAGAGAAATATAGGAGTAAGTTGGTTAGCCTTAAAATTATATTCAACCCAACAGTCTTCCTAATAATAAGAGTTTGCTATTATAATAATTGAACATCTCTCTCTATATATATACTAGCTATTACACCCGTTCTTCGCACGGGTGAACTGAAAAATTAAACATTACAGATTGTGAAGGATAAAGAAGTTTGTAATAAGTTAATTTTACGTGAATTGCAAATTAAACAAACAAACAAATAATAAAAAGCTTTTTTACATATCTCAGCTGAACAAAAAAAAAACCATATTTGTTAAATATAAATCTTAAGGTCTAATAGCTGTTAAAAATGATTTTTTTTAAAACTTATTATGCCCTTAACTCTCTTGGGGGTCCATTTTTGAAAACACCTTTCTAAGCTGATCTCTGCTCAGCAAAAGTAACACATTGTTACAAATTCTGTGTAAGGAACGCTTAAAATAGTGTAAATAGTTTATATTTGGATGCATAATACGTTTAATTATTCTGTTATATTTATTTTATGTTAAGGCGATATGGTACCCTAAAAATCATTAAACTGCCGAAATTTTTTTATTGGCTTATTTGATGCCTCGAACTTTATAAACATACCAGAAAAATTTCAAAGCTTTACCTGCATTTTTTAATCAAGTTATGGAGCAATATTTGATGTTGGATAGCAACTACTACACCCACATTTCAGATTATATGCTAGAAAAGAGCTTGATCAAAAATGAATATTATTTTTCCACCGCGCATAAATGAGACTAACATTATATATGCAGTAACAAATCATTTCAAGAAAGAGTTGTGCAATTCATGCAAAAATTCTAGTTTGTGAATTGTTTATTGGGGGGGGGGAAGAGCAAATGGATTTGGTCAAGATTTTAAAGTTAGGCGTGCTTTTTATTATATAATTATAAATTAAATTAAAACTTCAAAACGGATTCTCTCAAAGCACAAATACTAAATTTCATTTTGATAATTAAAAATCTAATTCGCAAGAATAGAAAAACTCTCCCATTTTTAAATATTGGTTTTTGGTGATATATATATCCCATGTGTGTGAAATTCAATACTTTTCTTATTAAAATATTTGAAGATATTTATTTAAACAAATGCACATTTGCAATTCTTAGATTTTGATATATTTTACCTATAAATTGCTATTTGATGTTGGTTTCATTCGTGTACAATATTTAACAGGCAAAGGCTTTTAAAATCATGGAAATAAAAAAAAAGCATAAACATCTTTTGTACATGTTGTGCATTAGCTCTGAGCATGGAATTAGCTCTGAAGTGTGTGTATTTATTTGTTTTTATAATTATTAAGATAAAGTTTTATGAAATATTGATCTTTCATTCGTTTTCTTCTATATATTCATTATGGCAGTATATTGTTTAATTGCTCTACATTTGTGCAATTTTTATGGTAAGCAGTTTTAAATAAGCTAATTAACATTTCATAAAAGTTTCAGACTATTCGATGAATATTATATCTTGCTACTCATGGAATGAAAACTTCAAACTCATATTTCTCCATGTTGAATTTTTGTACACATACTATCATTCAAAACCCTAAGGCTTTTTTGATAATTGAAGTATGGGTTTGAAATTTTTTATACATGTTCTGAAATGTATGTTTTGTAAAACTGTGCATGGAATTAGCTCTAACATGTTTAGTACTTTTTCTAAAAAATTTCAAAATCAAAGTTAGTGTTTTTTTTGAGAATTTCTGAAAGTTAAACTATAAAAAAAATTAATAAAAAATTAAAGAGCATCAGCAGAAAAAAAATCCAATGCACCTTTTTATGTAGTATATTATAAGGTACTTGGAAAAGAAATTTTGAAAGAAAAGAGACACATTTAAAAAAAGCCTTAGGAATTTAAAAAATGTTTTAAAAAGTTCAAAAAAACTAAATTTTACAAACATTTTGCACCAAATTAAAAAAAATTTGTATGAAATTATAAAAAATATGAACCTCTTTATAAAAATACAATTAAAACCAAGTATCAAATATTAAAAATAAAAAAAAATTGTGAAGATGGTACCATATTGCCTTAAAGCTACAATATTCGCTAGCAACGCCGTTCCTTACATTATAATGACGATTCAATGGAAACATAACGAAATGTTGGTGATAGAGCCAAGTTAGCATTATTTTTGGAGATCACGTTGGCAGCTTGGCGATTGACTGAAAGGTGTAGAAATTGATATGTTGTAGTGCCACCTAGTGGGGAGTTTCAACAAAGAGTATAGCACAAAAACCTCCACAAAAAATACATACACATGCCAATTTTCGTATTGATTGATTGAATGGTGCTGGGTGAATGAGTGAATATTAACGTCGCACTGTTCAGCTACACGAGGGCTTTTGGCGACGGACCGCGTGAATGGTGCTGGAGTGTGTGTGAAGCAATTTCATATATACCTACATCCATTTTTATGTATATAGATAACTTTGACCTATCCTGCCTTGTAATAATTATATTTATAATTAAACTATAAAGCAGATTTATAGTGATTTCATATATGATTCTAATGAAACTTGAGTTTAAAACAGGATAGGTTTTTCTTTTCAAATTTGGCACTTGAATTTGACTTGTCATGTTGTATGTGAAGCTTAAGAAAAATAAGTACTACGATGTGGATAGGAAATTTTTCATTCGATTCCTTCAAGTAGGACAATATAAATATCTCATAGAATTCATTTTATGTAGTTAGCCACACAGAAAGTGGCAAATGGTAACTTTTTTCCTTCTGCGGACTCTGTACGGTATCTGGCGGCCGTACGACGCCTGACGCATTTGAAGACCATTTGCAATATCGGTAATAGCGGCGAAGAAGAAAGAGAAAACAATTTTGCTGTCTGGAAGCCATTCATACTTGTGGGTGTACGCATGAGCGAATTGTCTGCAAATGAATTTCAACAAAGCTAAGACACTACACGGAGTTATTCGCCTTTCAATTGCTTTGAGGCGGGGCTCTATGCCCCGATGCCTCAACTAAGCCATCCGAGACCCCTCCATTTTGAACCACGGGGCCATCGTAAGCTTTTTTTAAAACCTGTTGAGCACTTGTCTAATTGTATAAATTGTGTGTTATCCATATGTTTATCTTGTGTAATCAACCTTACGTAAATGACAGATTGGACATAACTAAAATTCTAAATCTGAAGTGCTCTTGTGTTTCACAAATATTGCTTCTTACCACTATAATACCAGTATTTGTTATGATCTTTAAAGTAGTAAAACTGAGAGTTTATTTTGAATTTGTAATTAATTTAATTCAATTATAATTTTTCTTGGGGTAGATTGAAATGAGTTGCTTATGCCAGTGATTTTGTTAGAGTAATCAGGGAAATCTTATGATATCCAAGTACTTGCGACAATTTTTTTTAAAAAAAAATGGAGATATGGGGATTTTTAAGGATTTTAGATTTGCTTAGTTCATTTTAAGAAAAATATGCTAAAATTCAGTAGAGAAAAAGGAACTATTATTTCTAAAATGGGTAAAAATTTACAAAAAATAACATATACGTGGCCCATTCTGTACCAAAAGTTTATGAACAAATTTTTAATTTTTCAGTTCTGATGTGTTGTTATGTTTTTCATTTTTGAAATAACCTTCAGGATAAGAGATGTTTTAATTTTTACAAAAACTAGAGCACTTTATCTTTGTTAATATATGAAATTGCTTAAAAAAACAGTGATTATATTCACATAAAGGGTTGTAAATTTTGTAATAAAAAACAGTGATTGATAAATCTGAAAGAAAAAACACTTCTATTACTATACAAAACATACACAAAATATTTCAGTTAATTATTTTCAAAACCTTTTCAGCAATCGCGCTGTCTCCGTTTGAAGCATTTAAAAAAAATCACATTTCGAGCAAAACGCGTTTTAAAGTATGATATCTTGCTTAAAGTAATGGCAACTGCTTTTTCTAAAACACTTTTAGTTTTTGTTCTAGTGAACGGAAAATAATAAACTTGGTATTTTTATAAAGCTAATAAGATGGTCTAAGAATAAAATCATAAAAAAATGTGTCAATTTTTTGCAAAATTCATAATTTAAGGGTAGTCGGATACCTTAAGCACATTTATTTGTTATGGATTTCCGTTTTTGCTGGTATTTAACACACAACGTGTAGTATACTGTTTACTTAAAAGTTTCTTTCGTAGGGCCCATTTTTACATTGAGGTCTAGATTTTTAGGAATTCTTAAGAGGACGCTGAGTGTTATACTCATTCGTTTGAAAGATGTCGACAATGAGTTATTAGTAAAATAACTTTAAAAATATATAGGACACCTGTAATTCTCTTATCTTTTCACAAAAAGTGTTTAGAGGTGAAATGCCTTTTCTGAAGGAAATTTGACATTTACTATGAAATATAATAATTGGACGCGATTTATATGATAATAAGAAAGAAGAAAAAGAAAAACAAAAATGTGTATTATGTCCAATTTTTAATTCCTACTATTAGTTTACTCTCTTTCTAAATATTTATCTTGTTCAAATTTTCAATCTTTATTAAAATTTTTTCTATTCATCTAATCAAGTTCAAATAATTTTTTTAAAAACTTTTAGTGGATGACACTTGATGTGAATGTAGTTTTTACAAAAATTAATTCATTAATTACTGGTTAATTAATTAAATAATTACAGGCTTGCGACACCAACTTAGATTCGACACCAATGTTGTAACAATGTAACTGTTAAAATAATGACAAAAGTTGTTGTCAAAAATCAGTTTTACAGCCAAACTAGCCAAACAGAGTGTGCATTGTTACAACAATGTAGATAAGTCATGCTCTTTTTTCAATTTCAACTACTAGTTCACTCTCTCCCTATATATGTATACACACACACACACACACACACACACACACACACACACACACACACACACACACACACACACACACACACAACATATCGTTCAGATTTTCAATCGTTAACAAAATGCTTTCTATTCATCCATTCAAAGTAGGATTTTTTTTATATTACTTGGTTTACTCAACTTAAGTTTTGTCACTTTTGAATTTGTAGGTACAGCTCAGCAGAAATTTAAAAAGTTGAATAATTACTTAAAAAATATAGAGAATAATACTTTGCCATGTAATACATCAAATAAAATTTTTGCTGTGCATTTTTTCAAAAACACAACTTTGGAGCCACGATTTCTGTGTTTAAAAATATCGAAATATTGATAAAAAACTGAAGAAATAAATAATAGATTCCTTCGATCTTTTCGTCATCTAGTAAATGCTTCATTTTTTCCCTCACTGTATTTGACATTTTATGTTTAGTGGAATCTTTTAATTGTATGGTTCAGGGGTTGACAAACTTTCGAGAGAAGAGTTAAGTACAAGCAAAACCAGATCATCAAATAGTATCAATAAGTATCAAATAGCCATTTACACGTACACGCGTGCACAAAATCGCGCGGGAAGGGACGCCCGGTAACGGTCACGATTAAGATAGTCGTGCTTAAATTACTGTTTTGTTTATATTATTTAAATAAGGTTTTATTCAAAGTAAAGAATATTTAATATCCTTTAAGAAATAAGAACTATTGAAGGTATTTTGTTATTTCTGTGGTTCAATGCCAGAGCAAATACTTCCAAAATATCGTAATGTTGAGAATTACACACACACACACACTCAGGAACGTCTTAAGGTATGGGCCAACTAGGATGGGCCTAGAGCTTCGACGACAATGGAGGCCTCGTCTCTTTCTCAACTCAAACTTAATAATATCACGAATTCGAATAATTTCAATGTTCAAATGTTATTTCTGGTTGTATTCTTCGAAAAACTGGTGATTTCGGAGTCAACTGGCGACATGTGATCACCGTCGATGAACAATTTTTACTCACGTTAAAAGGTCAGATTAATTCGAAATTTGTCTCGCTTGTCCAGGACTGATGACCAGTAGCGTACACAGGAATTTTTCAAGAGGGAGGGGAAGGTCGAAAATTCACTATTCTCGTAATATGTCCAATTATATACGCCACCCAAAATATTTTTTTGATTTTGTCGATTTTCGAGAACAAAAAACAGTAAAAAATTAATTATTGAAGGAGCAATTAGTATTAATCAATAAAATTAATTATTAAGAACAAAAAATTAAATTTTACGTACTATATACATAGGATTATAATCAATCGAAAAAAAATCAAGTGCTTTGGAGAAGGTGCGAACTTGTGGACCCTCCTTGTGTATGTATGCCACTGCTGATGACAATACAATAATTTAATAATTATGTTCCATTTTCCTGACCAGGATCATCAGGATTAAAGATTTTTCATTTTCAGATCCCCTCCCGCATCTGGCGACAAATTTCAGATACCATTTCCATATTTGGCGACTAATTCCAGATTTGGTGGCTGAAAGGTTAAGTTACAAATTAGTTCGATTAACTCTAAAAGGGCGTTTTTTAGTTTTTTTAAACTATAATTTATTACTGATAAATTGGATTCTACGGCAGTGCTTCTCAAACTTTCACTATTTGCGACCCATTATTCAATCATAATTTTTATTGCCCCCCCCCATTAACAACTTATTGCATTCAATAATACTTTACTTTGACACTAAAGCTACAGCACGGCATTAACCACTTAAATGCCAACAACGTAGATAAATGTCTTGCTTAAACAAAGCGATAATTGCACCAGACGTAAATATACGTCTATCCGAAGTAGGATATTTTCTGTGCACTGCTATCCATAAAATTATTCCGAGGGCTTTGGTATGCGATAAAAGGACCTTGACAGTCTTTGGGAAGGATACTTAGAGGATTTCTTTCTTTATATATATTTCTTCTTTTTCTCCCCCCCCCCCCAATACATCACATACTCGCTCCTTTGTAGAAAACGGTGGCATTGGGGAGCGAATCACATAACGTTTAATCGGCAGTTAAAGGATTAATTATAAACCGTACAAATTACCAAGATAAATAATAATTTTTAAATGACAATCCCATGAGATCACTGGTAACTATTAAACTTGTTCATAACTTAGTATTGTTAAATTAATTATGAAATACGTTGTGCAGCACTGATACAATTATAAGTATATTATATCATTGTAAATGTTTTTTTTTATTATGTCATAATGTGTAAATAATAATAATTTTCTAAAATCTTTTATTTTTGACATTCAATAAGTTCGCGCCCTCTTTGTAGAGTTATCACGCCCCCCAGGGGAGGGGTGCCTCGCAGTTTCAGAAACGCTGCTCTACGGCATTAGAGCTAATTTTACTATTTTCACTGGTTTTCAAAAACTTTGGAATTCGAAACAATTTATCATACAGATGTAACTGTCTTAAGCCAGTCAAATGTTTAAATGTAAACGCAAATGCTGGTAAATTTTTTTCAGTATATAACTATAAAGGAAACAGAGAAAGAGAAACAATAATTTTTAGTAGACATAATTATTTTCTTAATAATTCATAGAGGCAAAAATCCGAAAAGCCGCAAGCGTTTATGCAAAGATCCGCGGTTGGCCGACCCCTATTATAGCTGATTATGTTTAAAATTAAAATTCCGACTTAATAATTGCTTATTAATCTTCTTTTTTAAAATCTACCTTTATTTTGACGCCACAGTTAATGTATAATCTATATATATAAAGGAGAAAAGCGACTCACTGACTGACTGACTGACTGACTGACTGACTAATCACGAAATCTCTAGAACTATTCAACCTACAGACTTGAAATTTGGTAGACATGTTCTTTTGATAGAGTAGACATCAGCTAAGAAAGGATTTTCCGAAATTCGAAACGCAAGGGGCGTTACGGGGGTTAAGGGCTTTAATAACAATTGTTTCCATGTTTAAACTACTTGATGTACAATCTTGAAATTGGGTAAGCGGATTCCTTTCAGAGAGTAGAGATACGCTACAAAATGAGTTTGCTGAAAATCGATCCCCAAGTGGCGTTGCAGGGGCTTAGGGGGGGTTATAGATAATTATTTCCATTTTTAAACTATTTGACGCACTGTCTTTAAATTTGATATATAGATTCCTTTCGTAGAATAATGATCAGTTACAAAACGGGTTTTGTGAAAACAGACTTCTAAGTGGCGTTGCGGGGGATTAAGGGGCGTAATAGATAAATATATCCGTTTTTAAACTACTTCACCTACCTGCTTGAAAATTGGTAGGTAAGTTTCTTTCCTGGAGTAAATATCCGCTACAAAATGGGTTTTGGGAAAATTGACCCCCAAGGGGTGTTGCGGGGGAGGGGGTTTTAGGGGCGTTATAAATTCCTATTTTTAAGTTATTAGACGTACAGTCTTGAAACTTAGTAAGCAGATTCCTCTCATAGGGTAGAGATACGCTAAAAATGGGTTTCAGTGAAAATTGCCCCCAAGTGGCGTTGAGGGGACTTAAGGGGCGTTATAGATAATTATTTCCATTTTTAAACTATTAGACGCACAGTCTTTAATATTTGATATAAGAGATTTCTTTCATAGAGTAGAGATCAGCTATAAGAAGGTTTTGTGAAAACAGACCTTCTAAGTGGCGTTGCAGGGAATTAAGTGGCGTAATGAGATAAATATTTTCGTTTTTAAACTATTTGACCTACCTGCTTGAAAATTGGTAGGAATGTTTCTTTCATGGAGTAAATATCCTCTACAAAACGGGTTTGGAGAAAATTGACCCCCAAGGGGTGTTGCGGGGGTTAAGGGCAGATATAAATATATTATTTCTTTTTTAAACTATTAGACTCACAGTCTTGAAATTTGGTTAGCAGATTCCCTCATAGGATAGAAATACACTGCAAAATGTGTTTTGTGAAAATCGAACCCTAGTGGTGTTGCGGGGGTTCAAGGGCGTTATTGATAATTTTTTTGCATTTTTAATTAATTGACGCACAGTCTTCAAATTTTGCTAAGCAGATTCCTTTCATAGAGTGCAATTCCCCTACAAAATGGGTTTTGTGAAACAGACCCAGAAGTGGCGTTGCGGGGCTCAAGTGGCGTTATAGACAATTATCCCATTTTTAAACTGTTAGACGTACAGTCTTGAAATTTGATAAGCAGATTCCTTTCGTAAAGTAGAGAACCGCTACAAAATGGGTTTCGCGAATATCAACTACTAAGTTTAATTTCGGGAGATTAAGAGGCGTAATCGATAAATATTTCCATTTATAAACTACTTGATCATCCTGCTTGAAAATTGGTAGGCATGTTCCTTTCATGAAATAGAGTTCCTCTAACAAAGAGTAAAATGAAAATTGACCCCAAAGATGTTTGCGAGGGTCAAGAGGAGTTACAGAAAAAAATTCCTGTTTTTAATTGTTAGACCCATATACTTGAAATTTGTTAAGCATGTTTCTTTTGTTGAATAGGGATCCACTAAGAATAAATTTTAAGCAAATCAAGTTCTGGGGGGTTGCAGGGGTTACTGGGACGTATTGACAAAAAAAAATTACTTTTTTCGAGCTACAAGGACTATAATAATGAAATTTGGTTTGCATTTTTCTTTTGTTGAATTGAAATCCACTAAGAGCGGTAATTTTGGAAAACGGCTCTCAACGGGATTACGGGGATATTTATAGTAAAACTTTTGCTTTTTTCTGTTAGATTTAGACTTGAAATTTGGCTTGCATGTTCAATTTACGGAGTAGAGATCCACCGAAAATTGGTTTTGCGGGAATCCACTTGGTTTTTGAGTTACGAAAGAGCAAACATCATTCTATGCTTCAATTTTAGAGATTTTTAGAAAAAACAAATTAGATGAGTTCTGCCTTTTTTTTTATCAACAGGTGACAGTTACAGGTATAAGTATATTTTTCAATTCAATCGAATTCTTAATGCTAGTACTTAGATATCAATACTTTATACATATATATAAGCAGTAAAAATTTATAAACATCCTGAAATACCCAGCGAAGCGGCGGGTAACAGCTAGTAATATTATAAATGTAAATGTAAGTTTGTTTGTTTGTTACGCTTCACGTCTAAACCACTAAAACCGATTTTAAAAATTCTTTCACCATGGAAAGCTTCATTATCAGGGAGTAGCATAGCGTATATTTTATTCCCGTATTTCTACGGAACGAAACCTATACGGGTGAACATCAAATTGAACGCCAAATTGAGCTAATAAAGTCGTTGTTTTAGTTAATGGCGACCGATGCTTTCAACGAGACATAGTGTTACGCGCACATGATAATACGCTGACACGTGTCATAAACTTTTTTATGATAGTTAGCTCACTGTTCAATTAAGTAGGTCATCAGATGTTTCGGATGAACTTTTAAAAATAATAAATGAGAATTCATAAACAAAAAGCAATTCAATAAACAAAATTTTATCAAGTTTTAAGGTTAGTTTTATGCTATTTTTTCTTTAGTTATTTACATTTTTCTGTCACATTTAAGCAATAGTTATCCTAATCCTACTCCAAATAATATTATAAATGCGAATGTGAGTTTGTTTGTTACGCTTTCACGGCTCTAAACCAATTTTAAAAATTCTTTTGCCAAAGAAAAGCCATATTGTCAGCGAGCAGCACTGGGTATATATTATCACTGCATACATACGGAAACTACTCGGGTAAAACCACGGGAGCAGCTTAACCCCGCCAAACTGGCGCAAAATTATGCATTAATGGAAATTTTATAAAAAATTTTCTCACATTTGTAACAAACAACTGAATCAATTGTAATTTAACGTCTTTACTAAAAGCAATTTTTAAATGGTTTTTTTATTAAATGTCGAACGTTTATTATGCGCTACATTTATTAAATGTCAAACTCACTTATCTACTCCAACAATCCTAAAAATTTTAACACAAATTTTCTCCCACTTTTCAAAGAGAGAATTGATACAAAGTTTTAGAAAAGTAAGTGATATTGAAAGCTCTATGGTATATAAAATTACAATTTCCTTAAAAATTTTAATTTATCGAATATTTAATACTTTGAATTTATCATTTTTCAAGAAAATATTTCCATTATAAGGCAATGTTTAGCACAAAATTTTCACTTATACTGAACCTAGATATTTTATATGGAAATATTACTTTGCAGAGATATACTAGAAATTACTATGAGAGAAGCCATACAACGCCAATCGCCAAATAAAATTAGGGAAATTTACGTCATACTTATATCTTCTTGCAGTTTTCTGATGCTCAAACCCTTTGGAATAAGTATAAAGATTAAATGGCGAAAGATATTTTGCGACGACTGCAGCAAGTACATGCAGATATAACTTTCAATGCACTCAAATACAACGAAACGCTAATAATAATTGAAAATATGGTTTTCACAATGGTTGGGAAGGAGCTGTATGATTTTGGAATGATTAGACCGAAACGAGTCGATGGAAAATACTTCGACAGTGAAATCGCTTAAAAATTAGACTACGATTTTACAGCATTGAAACGTCAAGTAACATAATTAATTCCTTTAATTAACCCCAGAACAGTCATGTTTTTCATCAAGTGCTACGTCATCCGGAAATGGTGCAATCTTTTTTCTCGACACCTCTCGAGGAACCGGTAAATCACATTTTTGCTAAACTTATTATTAATGACCATCAGAAAAACCCAGAAGATAGCAATTGCTATGCCTTCTTCTGGTATAGCCGCGACTTTACTGACCAACGGTCGTACTGCACATTCCGTTTTAAAATTATGCTTAATCTTGCATTTGAAGATTCACTCTTCTGAATTTCAGAAAAAATAGCTCTCAAGCAGGATACTTCCACAATGTAAACTTTTAGTGTGGGATGAAAGTACGATGTCTCACAAGAAAGCTATAGAAGCGTTTAATCGGACTCTTCAGGATTTACGAGATAGTATAGATATTATAGGAGGAATGGTAATTTATTGGCTGGTGATTTCCGATTCCCTGTAATCCAAAAAGGTACACCAGCAGATGAAATCAGAGCATGTATTAAATCATTAAGCTTATGGGAGAAAGTCGAAAAATTCAGTCTGAAAACTAATATGATTACGACAAAATTGAGGCAGAATATACTTGGTGCCACAATTTAAACAGGTGTCAGTAAAGGAGAAAGTGTTATCAAAACTCGAATTCCAATTATCCTCCCTGATCTACCGTTTAAATTCAAACCAGTTCAATTTCCAATCAAATTCAGTTTTGCTGTTACTATTAACAAATGCAATGGCAAACATTGCAGGTAAACATTGCGTTTGGAAAATCCATGCTTTTCCCATGGCCAACTATATGTAGCCTGTTCGCGTGGGCCCAATGCCCGAAATCTTCAAATATTTGCACCTGACGGAAGAGCATATAATACAGTATACAGAAGCATCTTAGAATAATATTCTGTTTTGAGCTCTTTTAAAGAGGAATTATTTATTAAATGTAGACTCTTTTAACTTTTTAGTAGTTTAAGTTATTTAATTTCTGTTGTTAATTATTATAATAAAGTATGGTTTTCAATTTTTTTAACTAAATTCAAGTTTAGAATTTTTAAATTTTAATGGTCCCAGTAGAGCAATAAAAAATTTTCATAATACTTTCTAATGCTAATGCTTATGACATAGACATTTATTTAAAGATATCAACGTGAAGGAAGTCGCGGGTAAAAGCTAGTAGATATATATTTTCTAAAGAGGTGGTTTCACTTTGATGACATATTTAAAAAAAGAAAAAATATCGAAGTACAAGAGAATATACGTATTACACAATCATTGTCATGTATTTATCTTGAATAGAATGACTGGGCTAAATGGCTTAGGACCGGTGAGAGGAGAAGGAAACGTTCTTTCAGGTCCGCACTTTTCAAGAGTATACGCACGCATGGGACAGGGCGAATTTCTCTTATAAACCTAATTTGATTTTAAGATTCATATAAAATCTTTAATGCAATCAAATACGCTAAAATTTACAATTTACTATCATGGATAGTATCTGAATACAGTACCAAAAGTTTCGCTATATTTAAAAAAATAAACTATTGCAGATTTTAAAGAAAATGTTTGTATTTAAAAAAAAAAAGGTTTCTTTAAGAATATCTTATCTAACTAATAAGATTTCCATCTCTTCTTAAAAAATTAGTCTAAATATAAGCATAAATCCAGAGCGCAATAAATCATGAACCTTAAAACTCCCGATTCCCTCGAAAAAGTTAAACATGTGCGGTTGTATACATTCATAAATATCCCGAATCTAAGTAAAAAAAAAATCGAAGTCGAAAGCACACAATTAAGTTCAAAGTATTGTGAAACATTATTCGGGGGGGAAAAAACGAACTTTAAGCACCATCTAGTGCCTTGAAAAAAACTGTGTTTAAAAGCGTTCCAAACTCAAATCACACCAGTATGATCATGGACCTCTGAGCAGGGAAAGTGCAATCATATATATAATACCATGGGCCTGGAGGAAGAAATGCGTAATCATATATATATGATTATGGTCCTGAACGGGTTCAATTAAATTAAGTAAAGCTCAAAATTAGTGTCTTTAATTAAACAAATCACACACTCATGACACTTTTCAAAATTCAACCAGTCCTCAAGGCACCATGTACGTCATTTGCAGCCATCTTTCCATTGTTAAGCTAAACAATCGAAATAGAAATTACACAAATGATAATGAACATACTTACGACTTATCCCATTGCCAGAATATAATTGATGTTGGCAGAGCATGATGTGTTTTTTTACAGCAGAAACGTACTCAAGGAGATCATGAGGCTCGATTCTAAGACTTCTATACATAACTTGAACTAGGATTTTTGAAATATATAATTTAGAAGTGGATTTATACATATTTCCATGTATCAGAACATAGAAATTTTAACAAAAACAATTGATATTATTTTAATATATGATAATCCTGGAAATAACATGAATTTCTTAAAATTCCTTTTTTAGCTCTATAGAGAAATCCTTACTATATAATCAAAATATTGTTGTTATATCCACTTAATAACCGAAATTTTGTTATATTTAAACGTCAAATTCTAATTGTTATTAAGGTATCCGCTTACTTAGAACAACTTTTTTTTAAAAAGTGGAAATATGGTGATTTGTTTGTACGTTTTATATTTGCTTGGCTCACTTTAAGAAAAATATGCTAAAATTAAGAAGATGAAAATAAATTATTATTACTAAAATGGTAAAAAATGCGTAAAAATTTACAAAAAATAAAATAAATGCGGCTCATTCTATACCAAAAGTTTATGAACAAATTTTCAATTTTTCAATTTTGTCGTGTTGCTATGTTTTACATTTTTGAAACATGATGGTAAAGGATGATTCAAAGTTATGTTTAAATAACATATATTTCCTAATTTTTTTTATGACTCTGATTTGAACATGATTCGCCTTCCAGTATGCGTCGTTCGTATGTATTGCCCCCAGCATAATAAACATCCCAAAATCACTAAGTTAAGAATCGGATCCATTAATCAATTGCGAAATTTCTTCTGTGTGAGAATTCGTTTCCTTTTAAACACCTGAAAAACTTTCTGGTTAAAAATTAGCCCAGTATTCCATGGAAAATAATAAAATGTATCAGGAATTATATTATTTAAAAGAATCAAAAATTAAAAAGATACCTTACCAAAAATCCCACCAGAAAACACCAGTTTTTGGGGGAGGGGAAGGAAGAAAGGATATGGATACAGATATCTGTAGAGAGGATAAAAATGCCATACCCCTCAACAATTGAATGAAAAAGAAAATGAACTCCAAAAAAAAAGCCAGAGAAAGAATAAAAGGGATTCATCCATGGCGGCCCCCCAAAAAACTTTGGTATAAATTATATAATAATATTTATCTTTTTTATGTTGACTTCCATCAAAATTATTGACACAGAAAAGAAACCTCGCATGAAAAGTACTTACCTTTACAACTGCAGTGATTCAAGAAGCACCCAACCCGAACGATCGTGCGAGTAACGAAATCCTGAGTTCTACAAGCAACATTAATAAGGTATAATTATTATTTTTACTATTTTACAAATATTTAAACATTACGACAAAAATTTGTACCTAAAAAATTAGGAATATATCGATAACTACCTTTTCACGACAGATAAAAAAAGAGGCGTGTCTTCGATGTATTTGTAAACAAAGCTGCATTTCCCAGCTAAAAGTAAAACATAGACTATAGCCACCATCTATTCATAAAAACTGATACTTAACACTTTCTGCTCAATCGTAAGCTCAATAACAGTAACTTCTTTCTGCTCATTAAAGCTGAATCGTTCAATTCAGGTTTTTTTCACATATGACTATTCCAGGAGCAAAAACGTTTAAGAATATCTTACCCGCACGATCGGGCGGGTTGGGTTTTAATGAGATATAAGTCTTTTCCATAAAAGAAGAATGTTTTGAAAGAATATACTTTTTTTCTTCGTGTTTCACCAAATTAAATAGCATTTAAATGATTTTTTAGTAATAACTTTCCTAAAAGAATTTTATATATATATTGTTATTGAACTGACACTAAATATCAAAAAATTATCCATTCATAGGCTTTTGCGAAATCATAGTACAGAATTATAGGACAGTGTTAGACTTAATTATTATAAGTTTTGTCTGTTCTTCCCCTTATACCAGTCTTCCTTTTGCAAAAAGATAAAATAATGTATCGGACAAAAAAGAAAAAAAATGAAAAGAAAAAAGTTAAAATTGGAATAATTTTATTAAAAAAGGAAAGCCTTTCCTCTCCTTCTCATTCTGATCTTAAATTCTTTTTTTTTAATATTATGTTAATACTTTTTGGCTTCGTAATAGATTCAATACTAAAATAATTTAATTTTGCTAATTATTTGGTAAATTGAGAGCTAAAGCGGAAATTAAATCCTGGTCTTCATTTCCGAGTTTAACTTTCTAATTATGAAAACAATGTCAGACTAAATTCTCAGCATTCCAATAATTTAATTAAATTGTTTTTTTTTAATAAGTCACTTGTGCGAATCTTCGCTAGTTTTAAGTTTTTACCAATAAATAAGATAAACAAGTAATAAAGATAAAAAAGAATAACAAAATTAATTTTATTTTGTCCGTGATTTTCCTTAATCTCTTTATATGAAAAAAAGTTTTTCTAGATGATTTTGTAAATTTATTTATTTCCCTTCTTTACTGATCCGAAATCGGTTCTGTTACCACAATTGGCGCACTTATCAATCTACGGAAAAGCGCAAAAAATTAATCATGCCAATCAGTGGCTGATTCTACACTTTACCCTATATAACTTTTAGTTATTTTTTTTATTACATTCTTCTTTCTCTCACTAACATTTTTAAATTTAAAAAAAATCTATTTTTTTCCAATAATTTTCAGTTTTATTTGTTTTTTCAAATATCTTTTTTGTTATTTCTTTATTCCGCCATCTTGAAAGAGTGCGATAAATTGGCGATTTTTTTTAGTTTTTTTTGTTTTTGAAGGGAAGGATGCTGACGCAAGCATCCTTCCCTTTCTCATATAAAAATGAGATATCCTCATATCTCATTTTTGTTTGTTTTATTTCTATTAACCGCAAGTGTATATTCGTTTATAGAGTTGCATCTTAATATTTTAGTCGTCAAATACGCAAATGGTGTTTGGAATTAGTCGCCAAATCTGAAAATGGTATATGCAATAAGTCGCCAAACCAAGAAGTGGTATATAAAATTAGTCGAGAAATCTGGAAATTACTATTCGTGATGTCCTGATCAGGACAATGAAACAAAGTTATGAAATTATTGTATTGTCATCGGTCCTTGACACTTGTGCAAAATTTTGAGAATTAAACTGACCTTTTAAAGGGGGTAAAAATCGAGTTCAAGATTCCGTTACATGCAAGTAACACTTATAAAAGCGTGTTAAAAATGAAGCGTTGCTTCTTCTTTTTTTCCTTTGACAAAAAAAAAAAAAAATAGAATGAACAATAAATTTTAAAATAGCAAACATTTTCAAAAGTGTGTGCTTGCCATTGTTTTTAATAATTATCATTTTGAAGTACTTTAAATATATATAACAACGTCTTTCAGACATTGATACAAGAAAAAATATTTTTTAACTACCTTTTTTCATATTATAAAATATTTTAAATTTACTGGTTGTATTTAGTTTTAAATGAATAAATATTATTATAGTAACATGTTTACACTCTTCTGTAGCTAATTATGCTTTAAAAATTTGTAAATTTATGATACATTTAAAAATAATTGTGCATAATGTTACGCAACATAAAAAATAAAATTTCAATATTAATACAAAATTGGAGATTTGTTTCTTTTTTCAGTTTAAGCAAATTATAATTTTCACTACATCAACTGTTTTAAGAAAAACAGTTGTTCTTGTATCTTTCTGTTTTACAAGTTATTATTTTGTGTCAAATATTTTTAAATGCTTGGATAACATCGAATATTTGAAATAAATGAATATAAATGAGAAAGAAATTTCTGAAAATATACATGTTTATTTAAGAGTTTTTAAAAAATTTATGTGTAGGTGCGCTTGTGCGTATGTGTGTGTACGTGCGTCCAATTTTAGAATGTACACCGTTTTTCTCAAAATATAATATCCGCTTTCCCTGTTTAAAACTGTTTTAAAACATTAATATTTATCACTGTAGTGCTTTTCTGTTATGCGATTGCAGCTTGATTTTTTATACTATTCTAGAGGCATCTAATCTGTTTATTATAAATGTTTCATAATGAATTTTATCAAGATTAAATTTCTAAAATCAACTTTGAAGTAAGACTAAATAGTTAAGATTTTAAAAAAGACTAAATTTTGTATTGAGAAGGGAATTTTCTCGAATTAAAAGGAACTTTTTCTTGAAATTTGATATACATTGCTCCTCTAATTATCTAACTTTCAATAGCCTGTACATCACAAAGGTAAGCTTCGTAATATTGCAACAAAAGTTAGATGGAATTTTAAAAAAAATAAAAACGAACGCCAATTTATGCACCGTGGATTAAATTCAAACAAGCAATTTAAGCTAATTTATAAGCCTTGTAGCTTTCCATCAATTTACTTTTCTAACCGGGAGAAGGAAATGTGAAACTCTTTTGGTCTTTTGGCAACAATATGCTGCGTTATCACTTTTTGCAGTAGTCAGATTACCAGTCAATTTTCTTGAAGGAGAAACTGAATATTCTTATTACATGTAATTATTGAAGAAATTTCAAACATGAAGAGTCGTTAGTGGAAAAGAGACATTTTACTTCTCTTTCAGGGGCTTACGATGACTAATTGTTTTTGTGTTTCGAATAAATTTTATTAGAATTTTATGTATTCACATGGGAAAGATCATTGTTTTTTTTTAAGGAATGAAATGACGGCCAATATTGTGCTGTTAATTTGTATGTTTGAAAATAATATTGACTGATAATTTAGAAATGTAACCGTCATTTATTTTTTTAGGTATAAAAGCTTTAAAAAAATTACAAAAATGATAAGTTATGCCGTACATTTCCTACTATTGAATTTTAAATACTTAGTTCTTAATGTAACTTTACATTAAATAAGCTAGATGAATTTTTTCTAGGAAATTAAATGAAACATTTGAATTTTTTAATATCAATTTATTTCAGTTTTTCAAAATTTGTAATCGAGAATGTTTTATTAATTTTAAAGGGGGTTTTTTTTAGATATCCATTACCTTTAATTAATTTTTATAAAGAAATTAATTTGTCTTATATTTCTTTTACATTCAATATAAATGTATAATTCAGACAAAAGAAATAAAGTGTTGTGTTTCATATAATGCATGAAATTATTTTAAAATAAAAATAATTATTTTATGTTTAAGAAACTGTTCATTAACATTATTTTTGTCTTAAAGTATCCGAATACTTGCGAAAGTTTTTTTTTTTTTTTAAATGAAAATATAAGGATTTTTTTGTGGTTTTTAGATTTTTTTAGTACATTTTGAGAAAACTATAGTATTAAGAAGATAAATAGAAATTATTACTAAAATGGGTAAAAATGGGTAAGCATTTACAAAAAATAACATAAACGGCGCACATTCTGTACAAAAGTTTATGAACAAATTTCCTAATTTTCAATTCTGATGTGTTGCTATGTTATTTATTTTTGAATTGGACTTCCGTATCAGAGATATTTTAATTTTTACAAAAACTAAAGCACTATCTTAGTTATTATGCAAATTACTTTAAAAAAACCTGTGATTATATTCGCATAAGGGACTGAACATTTTGTAATAAAACAGTAATTGATAAATCTAAACGTTAAAACACTTCACTAATTACTTTAAAAACTTTTGAGCTTTCAAAACCCGTTTGAGTTTTTTTTTTTAAAAAAACACCCTTCGGTAAAACGCGTTTTAGAGTATGACATCTTGCTTAAAAAGTAATGACATCTACTTTTACTAAAACACTTGTACTGTTTGTTCAAGTGAACGGAATATAATAAACTTGGTATTTTTATAAATCTTATAAGATGGCCTATACAATAAAATTTTAAAAAATTGTCATTTTTTTGGCAAATTCACAATTATGGTAGTTGTGTGTGTGTGTGTGTGTGTGTGTGTGTGTGTGTGTGTGTGTGTGTGTGTGTGGTGTGTGTGTGTGTGTGTGTGTGATACCTTAAATCATTTTAAATGTGAAATAGCTTTGTACAAAGTGCAATAACTAGTATCATGTATTATAATTGTATTGTTCAAAAATTATGAATAAGTTTCATATAAGAATTATCGGAAATTTATAAATCTTAAAATATATTATCAAAACCCCTTTTCCTATTAAATATTAAATATATCTAACACATACTTTAAGTAAAAACATGAATGTACGATGCATATCCAGAAACTGAGTACCATTTCGTTTTACCGAAATCACACAGCTATATTACCTATCACAGTTCAACGCTTGCACACGTGTCTCTGGGGGATTACCAGTACACAGTGACGTCATTACTGTCTTATTGTGTTGTTTTTACACGTGTTAGTGAGCGTTCTAAATGTTTAACATGATTGCCGATCCCATCGACTGTGAAGTGAGTTCTGTAATTCGCTTTATTTTAACTCAAGAGATGCTGAGCTAATTGAAATTCCTCATCAACTTGTAGAAATATATGGCAAAATGTAATGAGTGATGGAATGGTGAGAAAGTGCGTTCGACAATTCAATGATGGACTCATCAATGTTCAAGACGAAGCACGGAGTAGGTGACCTTATGTTGTCAATCAAACCTTGTTTGAAAAAGGAAATGAGAAAATTCGTCAAAGGCTATTCGTAAAAGGATGGCGAAGATTCGTAAAAGGGAATGAGGAGACTCATAAGATGAAGCTTTGTGATGAATTTCTTCAAAGATCTCTTCAGCAATGGCTGTCTTCTTTGGTGGCTTCCTTCTTTGAGCAGGTGGTGTTCTTGTGGTTGTTTTTGTTTGCATTTCTAAAGATATATTTTTCAGCAATAACTTCTACAGTGCATAGTACAAATCGCAGTACAATATCATAGTACAAATGGATTATCTTTGTCTATATAAAAAAAGTTTCTTATGATGCTGTTATAAATATGTTACATGCCATCGCCAAAATACCAACGTTTAAGATAACTCACCAAGTTACCAACTCCCATTTCGCATGTGTCTTACTTGCTGAATTGGAACCCATGAACTTCATTTCATATTGTCGCAAATATCATTACGATACTACATTATTGAAAGCTCTCGCAGAAAATATCGCAACGATCGCTAGACTGAAATTGTTGCGTGACAAGAAAGGCGTTACATTATACGAAGTCTTATTTACCATCAACGAAACTAAATACTCAACTTTCCAGTTGGAAAACCAAAATTTGAACAGATTTTATCGGAAGATTTTATCAATAAAGTGTTGGATGATACAGATTCAGTGATGGAATTAATTGAAGAGGAGTACTAAGAACGCAAATTTCGGAAAGAAAAGAACAAATTAAAAAAAACTACATAATTTGCGTTAATTACAGTTTCATGATTTGAGCAATGAGTATGGACAATTGTATAACCTGTACAATGGGGGTTGGTAAACCGTTAAGAGGACAGGGGACAATCCCTCTCCTAGTTTAAATAAATTACAGAAGTATTAGAATAAATCTTGGTCAGTATTCATGTCCAATTAGAGTGAAGTTCATTAAGACATTATGTCGTTAAATTGAAATATGTCACACATCATTACGAACTCTCTTCAGATTCTTTGATTTTCTTTTATTAATTTGCTACGGTTTAACTAACTGAAATAAATGAATTTGCCAGGAATACTTTTCATTGTCTCTCGGTAGGAAATTTGGTTTCTTTTTCTTATGTTATTCTAAATTTAATTTTGTACTCCTATCTGTCTTATCTATCTGATGTGAAAAATTAACTACTGGGGTGTTTTTAGATATCTTAAGTTGAATGTCTCTTACGTTCATTCATTGATATTTTAATATTTGAAAAGTTGAGATTAAAGATCTTTCAAAATTTGAAAAACCGAGTTTCTTTGATTTCCTTCCCTTTTTTTCAACTGTAAATGTAATTTTCTATCAAAATAATTTTTAATGGTATTTTTTATGTTTTCAATGCTGAGTATAAATTGTATGTTTGAAAAACAACATCTCATTATAGTAGTTATGTACAATGTTTAAAAAAATGTCAATATATTTAATGAAAACACAAACTTAATATTTTTAAATCAAATTTAATGAATTCCATTGAACTGAAGTTCCAAAGCAACTCAATTACTTCTTTAAGAAAAAACAATTTTTCGCTCACGCAATATTAAGGATAAGTAAACCAGATATATGGGGCCAACCAGGCATGATAGTGGCCTCTGACGCTTACTGCTGTATCTTAGGGCCGGTTTTGAATTCTGGTGAAGGTGCGGTTATTTGTAAATATATTTAGCTTGTGTGGCATGGGGCTCTCTAAATATTCGGGTAGACAAAATTCCTCTCGAAAGGCTGGTGATAGAGGGAGAAGGGAAGAAGTTCCCTTGGAAGTTCTTCAAAATTTTGGAGGAACCTACTCAGTGTTAAGGTCAAGTAACTGACATAATCCAGCACCCCACAACAAATTTTTTGGCCCTCGATCAAATATGACTGTCAACCGGGTGGGATATGTAACAGCAAAAATAATTACAAGAGCTGAATGATATTATTAACAACTACAAATTTCAGAGGTCAAATGAATATATTATTGATAAATTCCATCATTTACTATTATTTTCTGCGAAGCCACAATAACATGCAATTCTGAAGTATACTCAAAATCATTCACACTTTATGGAAACGGTTTTGTAACTCATTTTTTGGTTTGCATTTTTCGATAAAACTTTGGAAACTTCAGAATAATCGTCTGCTACTGTTTTCTTTTGATTGGAATGTAAAATAAAAGATTTATTTTAAAAATGGCACCTAAAATTGATAGAATGCACGAAGACTACGTAATCACGCTTTCCAAGGAGAAATATCCGTATCAACAAATTAAAAAGCGTTGTAAAAATCTCGATTACATTTCATTTCAACCAAAGGTATTCCTAATATATTAAAATTGAAGGCACAAAGCATCTAGTAAAAAGTAAGAATGAGAACATGACCAGGAAACTTCATCCTAAGGCTGCTCAAACACAGGCTACTAATAGAAAGTGAAGTCTTATCCTAAAAGAAATTCCGCCGACTCAAAGATTCATTGCATAGAAACTAGGAATGTCTTCCGGAACTGTAATTAAAGTCATTCATAAGGATTTAAAATTAAAACCGATGTTTAAACCTAAAGGTAATCTCCTTTTGTAAAACATATTGCTGAAAAAAAGCAAATTGTTAGAAATCATGTAAAAAACAAGTAGCTGCTTTAAAATAGAGATTTGTGGTAACACTTGATGAAGTATGGGCATATTTAAGGGAATGTAGTAAAAGAAGATGAATTTTATATCCCTCAACTGATGGGCATAATTGTATGAATTTACATCGTCAGTTTACAATAAAGTTTCTAAAGGGATTCATGATAGTTGCAGGATTTTCTAACTGCGGAAAATTAAAATTTAAAAAAGTCTCAAGTAAAACGAAATTTAATTCACTCTACTATCAGCAGAATATTTTAGAACCTATTTTTGAAGAAGAAATTCTTACTTTACATGGAAAGGACATTCACGAAGTTGAGCTGCATATGGACAAAGCTTCGAGTCACGCGTATAAATCAACTGGCGCTTATTTAGCAAAGAAAGAATCATAAACAGGAATAAAGTGTATCCCAATTGATCAAATATGTGTAAAATCCCCCTACCCTTCTGCAATGGAATGTTGCGCTTTCGATTTATTAAAACGAGTCTTAAGATAACAACGCCCAAGAACACTGAACGGACTTTGAAAAGGATTGAAGTAAAATTTGTATGACAGTACTAAAACAAAAAGTTTACTTTCATAAAAAAAAAATCGAGTTATCGCTATTGTGAAGAATGATGGTAATAAGATAGAAGCAAATTGACACAAAATCTACGGATTTTATTGAAAACAATTAACTATCAAAATTGTTTCCATAAAGTGAGAACGATCTTCTGCATTATGTCACCTTTACTAGAGATTAAAAGCCTAAAGAATTAAATTCAACTCAGTATACAACTATCTACAAGAAAGCCTACTCATACTAATAAAATTGTTCCGTTGACGCATTTACTATTTCATATTTACGTTGCCATAGCTACAGTGAATCTCATTTTGTATGACATGGATATGTTTGATAGAGTATTAAGATGTATAAAGCATAATGTTCCTCTTAGGAACATTCCAATAAAGAAAACCGTTAAGCGTTATGTAACCATTTACTAGGTACATTTCATCCAGCCTGGAATGGCAAGGAAAAAGCCATTAAGTAAATGAGTAATTTGTACAACGATTCAATTATTTATTCTGTTCCGTTGAAAGGATAAAGATGTATTTCCCAAAAATGCTTCATTGAAGAGTGAAAGAAACCACCAAGTATCACAAAACGAATATAGTTTTAAGAAACTAAACAAAAAATTTATTTTGATATAGTGGGTTTAAGGAAAATAAAACATTAACTAGTTTACTGCAGCGTTTTGCTGTTAAGAATTTTTATAGGGCTGCATTAATTCTGATACTAAAGTTGTAAGAAAATATTTGTTTTCAACATAAAGTACATTTATGACGACTCATTTTTTCTGGTCAAAAAGATTTTAATTTAGAAACTAGGATTTTCATTAATGCCTTTAAGATATTTTTACGGGATTGTGTTCATATATGATTGTGCTCGATTTTTTTCGAAAACAAAAGAAAATAATTTTTTTGAAAATCAAGTTTGTTAAGTAAATATTTTATTTTTTAGAAGTATAGAGCTAGCATTCAAAATGTCATTACTGACCGATTCTCTGAGACACATTTTTTTTTAAGAACTTAGTTTGGATTTTTTTTCTTTCCCAAACAGTTTTTTTTCAGTGTTCATGAATTAAAAAGAAAAATATTTTTACGTTAAAAAATCTCATTTGCGTCTTTTTTAGAACAAAAAAAAATATTTAATGTGTTTTCCTCAAAAATGTCTTTGAAAGAAATTAATTATCATTTTAACGGTATTATAAGATAATTATCAAGATTAATTTTTCAGGAATTGTTCAGTACACTAATATTAATGAATGTTGGCATTGATATACTATTATTTCGTTTAAGGTGGTTTTTGTAAGAGAAAAAGACGAGAGTTGGAAAAATGTCGGTATTCAATGTATAATTTTTTGTGGTTTTTCAATATTTGTCCACAAAAAGCTACATGTCTTGCAGCGTTTTGTTCATTTTAAACAGCAGTATAATATGTACGCTATGTACAAAAAATTTTGAAAAAATATTTGAATATTTCTAATTGCGTTGGTCTTTTGGTTAAATTAAATAAAATTTCCTTCCGGTGGGCCCTTTGTAAAATGTTAAATATTTGCATTTTATCTTTCTCTAAACTTTCATGCTCATTTTTTATTTTTCATTCTGAAATCATATCCAAATGTTTGAAAAAATAATTTTAGATGTTTGAATTTTTAAAATTTTAATATAAAACATATGAAAATTTTGAGTTAAATTGTGAAAAGCGTTATCAATGTTTAGAGGTAATTCTTATTTAGTGTCGGAAGTTATGTATATTTAATAAAGCGGCAAATTTCATAAATATTTATTTTTATGATTATATATCATCATGTTTTAAGAAAACAATGTTGTGGTGCTATAAAAGATATTTATAGTACCACATAATCATAAATATTTGTTTTTGTAGTACCATAATCATAATCACAAATATTTATTTTTATGAATATATATCATCATGTTTTAAGAAAACACTGTTGTGTACTATAAAAAGATTGCTTAGTTTGCTATTAACTATTCCAAAACACAAATAGACTCATAATTTTACTAAAAACAGTTATAAAACGACAAACATTATGCATCGTGTTGAAAAATTATGAGAAGAAATTTGACCAAAAAGAATTTTCATATTTTGTTTGTCATTTTGATTCAAAATTGAAATATTATAAAAAAAAGTGGGTAAAATTTTGATATTTCCGGTAACTTATACAGAAGTGGATTCAGGTAACACTCTGAAAATTGGACTAAGGTAGAAAAACTGTAAAACATTTACTAAAAATGAAGATAAAACAATTTTTTATATTTGTTGTTTATCTATTATGATGAGTATGATGGTATCAAAGATGCAGGAGAAAAATAATTCAAAATATTACTAGAGGTTGTAAAACTCAACCGAATGACTAAAAAGATATTGGTTACATACGTTGGAGAAAATAAAAGCTGCAAAATAAGAGCTGGGATAAATATTATTTTTCGAAAGCAAAAATTGAAAAATAATTAAAAATGTACATAATTTTCTTAAAATATTAAAAATTAATAAACGTTCATTTAAAAATATTACCAATATTTAAAATCTCCAGCACAATAAAAAATAAAGAAATTGTCACAAATTAAGGCATTCCACAAAAAAGTTTATAAAACTTCAAAACCTCTCCCAGTTTATCTGATATTTTAGCACAAAAGTTTATTTCCATATGCCTATATTTCAGTTGAGGTATGAAAACCATGTTTCTATGAAGGAACACAAAGCAACTATCTTTTATAAAATACACAATTCCAACTCTTAGAAGCATTCCAGCAAGAGATAATAACCACAATCTTAACTAATACTAAAACTA
This sequence comes from Trichonephila clavata, assembly GCA_019973975.1. NCBI lineage: Eukaryota > Metazoa > Arthropoda > Arachnida > Araneae > Nephilidae > Trichonephila > Trichonephila clavata. The sequence goes on along the minus strand of BMAO01014410.1, from coordinate 60,614 downwards.
TATAAAGCATTATTTAATATATTCAATAGATCAAATATATTTTTCATCACTTCCCTCTATATTTTAAAATAAGTTGTTTGAGATGAGTTTTCATTTTTAAGCACTTTGTATAGCTGTTTCTGTGCTCTCTAATGTGCTAACTGGAACATTTTAATTATCAATTTATTAAAAACCTACATTTTTTTAAAAAATTCTTTTTGATTTCTCCATATATTTTTTCACTGACAGAATGCTAATAAATACTTAATTTAACGTAGAATTTAGATTAACCCCACGGGCGTGCCACGGGTGTTTATGCACGTCCTGCTGAGCTGAAGTATTAAGTACCTCGGACGTGTAAACTCGACTTCCAAAAGAGGAATTTTAGTATTGAGCTGTTCTGCTTAAAACTAGTCCTACGACTTTAGAATACAATAACATGACATTCTCAGTGCTCCTAAAGAATTTTTTTTCATTTTGGAGAAGAGGTGGGAAGGATTTTTAAAGGGTAAATTCCAGGAAATTCAAAATTTATAGCTGAGCAGGTTTACTTGATTTTTTTTCTTTTCAGTGTCCTTTTTGCTATTCCTCATTTGCTATCATTTTCGCTTTCAGTGTTATAGGTGCCTTTTAATTTTTTTACGAATACAATGAATGCTATACTGGTTTATGTGTTCAACCAAGTTTCAGGATATATAACAGGGCAGACAAATTATCATTTATTTTCTATTATATTGTAACTCTAGAGAGATTTAATGTTTTATTTCTTTATATTATTTCATCCTTTTCTTTCTTTTTCAAAGTGGAAGTAAACAATTTTTAGGTGGGTAAACACGCCTTTTCTTTCCTTCCAATAAAACGTGTAACAATGCGTGCCTGTGGAAAAAACGGTGATACTAGTGGTGAATTTCATTATTTTTTATTCTCACTTAAGGGGTTAAGCACAAGATAGTTTTGGCGATGCAAATTTTTATCTAAATGGCTAATTATCTAATAAGATCACAAGTAGTCACATGGAACAACAAACAAAAACAAAAGAAAACTAATCTTCGTTGAATTTTAAATTCCTTTCTTCAAAACAAAAATATAATTGTTTAGGTCAAAAAAAATATTGTACTAATTGTAGAAAAAGCAACTAGCACTAATTTCAAAATTTATACAGGGCATAACAAAACTGCTGTTAGCAGAGGTCATTTAACCATTCCTGTCAAGAAGTGGATATACTCTAAAAATTAACAAAAAAAAGTTCTAATTCATTAAAATATATTATGCATTAATTTTCAAAGAAATATTTGAAAATTTACCTCTTGAAACCTACCTTAGTGCCAATATGTGTACACAATTTAAAAAATTATCATGCTGTTGAAATGAAAACGAAAAATATTGCACTGAGAAACTAGCTTATTTTCTTATTGAAACCACACAGGAAATAATTCCATACATTAAAAATATCACACAGATCTCACAGAAATAAATGAAACCAACAAAATAAGACAAATAAATAAAGGATAAATAACAAAACAAAAGTTACGAAGCAAATTAACTTACAAATTCAAACAATTAACTTACAAAATCAAACAAGTGCATTAGAAAATCAAACAATTGAGTGACATAACCAAGAGAATGAGAAAATGTATTAAAAACAAGGAAATTATAGAATAAAAGTAAATTATAGTTTAAAAAACTAAAAAATACCCTTTTATAATCAATCGAACTAAGTTGTAACTTATATTTTTGTCACCGAATCTGGAAATGGGATCTGAAATTAGTCGCTAGATGCGCGATGGCATCTGAAAATGGGAATTCATGAATCCTGATGATCCTGATCAGATCAATCAAATAAAATAATTAAATTATTGTATTGTGATTGGCCCGCTGGAAAAGTGAGCAAAATTTCCAAATTATCTGACCATTTAAAGTGGGTAAAAATTGAGTTCAAAGATTCCGTTACATACAAGTGAAGCTTATAAAAGAGCGTTAATAACAATGAAAAATTTACAAAATCAACTAATGAAATTAAAAAAATAATGCGTACGCAGCTTTACTTAAAACAAGCTAAAAACATTAGAGCCATTACTAGTTGACTAATGAAAAACTTCAACTAATTTTAATGCTCAATAATACTTTATATGTAACAAAATTTTTAAGTTTTAAAAATATGTTCTACTCATTGCTTTATAATTTATTCTTATTTATTTATACTTCGAAGAAGAAGGTATTCATTCGCACATTTTTATGTGACTTCTGGAAAGCTGATTAAATGATAAGTGAATTGGATTTGTAATATTATTAAGGAAAAATATGTATCCTTACATTATTGAAAAGAATATATTGTATTTAAAATTAATACAAATAACACTTTGCTTTTAAATTTGTTATTCGTGGTTAAAGTATCTAACTACTTGCGACAACTTTTTTTTAAAAAAAAATGGAAATATGGGGATTTTTTTTGTTATTATTAGATTTGTTTAGTACAATTTAAAAATTATTCGAAAATTAAGAAGAAAAAAAGAAATTATTATTATTAAAATGTGGGAAAAATTAGTAATAAGTTACAAAAAAATAACATAAATGGGGTCCATTCTGTACGAAATGTTTGTATGCATACTTTCAATTTTTTCAATTCTGATGTGTTGCTATGTTTTTTTTTATTTTTGAAATGACCTTCAGGATAAGAGATATTTTAATTTTTACAAAAACTAGAGCACTTTATATTTGTTGTTATACGAAATTGCTTACAAAAATAGTACTTATATTTACATAAGGGACTGTAAATTTTGTAATAAAACAGTGATTGATAAATCTGAAGGTTAAAACTCTTCTACTATTATACAGAACATGAACAAAAATTTCAGTTATTTGTTTTCAAAACTATTTTAGCAATCGCTGGCTCCATTTGAACTGTTTAAAAAAACACATTTCAAGTAAAACTCTTTTTAAAGTATGACATATCTTGCTTAAAGTAATGGATCTGCTTTTACTAATACATTTGTTCTAGTGAACGGAAAATAATAAACTATTTAGAATACTCAGATTTGTATTTCGATTTAATTTTTTTTAACGTACCATTGCGACTCAGCACAAGAGCTAATTTTGTTACGAATAAATAAATTTTATATCAAAGTTATTTTCTTTATTTTAATTTTTTATCAAACTTATGTATCGTCTTAAAAGAAATACCAATACAGTGATACTCAAACTGTAGGGCGTGCCCCTTAGTGGGGCTTGACAATCCTATATGGAAGGCGCGAGCATATCGAAAATTCGAAAATAAAAAAAAAAGATTATTTAAAAAGTTATCATATAATTTTAATTTACTTAAAATATCTATTACTTATAAGTAACTTATACAAAGTTTAGTATTTATCTTGATAATATGTACGATTTATAATTAAGATCGTATTGTAGCTTTAACGTTGAAGTGCATTCATTATTATTATATTCAAAAAATTGCTATCGTATGAGAGGGGCGCGATGAGAATTCTGATTGGAAGTTAGGTTAAAAATATTGGAAGTTTGAGAAACACTGCCTAAATGAAAAACAAGTATTATAGAAAAAAATTAAGTCAAATCCTACTTAGGTCGCAAAGAAAATTTTATTTTAGTTAATTTTTATTGAATAGTTATAATTAATATAAAAATGTATACACAGATGACAGAATCACAATGTTAAGTGACAAAATAGAAAGCGTGATTTCCCTTGCAATTTTCAATTTTTCTTTCTGTATAGGGGGCTTTGGACTATTTTTTTGTTTGTTACTATTAATTCATTTATTAAATTTAATTATTTTAGTAAAATATTATAGTATAAAAGAAATCATAGGCTCAGAAATTAGGTCATCCCAGGTGGAATTCGAGTCCACCTTCTTTGGATTAGAAGTCCAACCCTCAGCCTATTGCGCTACATGGACACAACGAACGTTTATATGAAGTTGGCCTTTGTTTGGGTTACCATTTCTTCATTTGTTTTAATTTAACTAACGAATTAATACTTGAATAAACTGTGTTAAAATCAAGTGTGATACACTACAGGTTTACAAAAATGCACCTGAAATTTACTTAATGAATGGAAAGTAGTATTTTATTAACGATTAAAAGTTTGAACAGGATATACATATATATATATATATATATATATATATATAGGGAGATGTGAGCTAGTAGTAAGAATTCAATAATAATAAAGTTTCGTATTACAAATTATTATTTACAACCAAGATCCTAAATCAGTAGCAGCGTATATTTTACTCTAAAGCACGTTTAAAAGTTACACAAATAAACGAATTATATTAAGAAGCGTTTAAAAACTCCGAAATTCATTTCAATCTTTGAGCTAAGTACCTTAATTCATTTAAATATAATTGGTTTACAGATTCGTGCTCTCAAGCCAACGTTGTCTGAAAGCGAGTTTTAACTCAAGGTGCTATTGCAAAACATAAAAGATAATTGCTTCTCTTTAGAACCTGTTGGGACGTATTTAATTGAACACATTTCTTCTCAAATTCCCTACAAAGTAAGTGTAAGTTTATGGTGTTTACAATGCAAAGGGAAATAATGGCTTTTGTATCCGCGCAACATTTTTAATGCTTAAGGTTTTAAACGTGAGTGAAAGATAAAAGTAATTAATCTCAATTGTTTCCCGACGAGAAAGCGAAAAAGTAAGTAATTTTAATGCAGATACTGATACTGTGTAATAAAAAGAATAAATAGCTGAAAATTAAAATTAAACCTACTTTTTGTGTATACTTTAAATTGTTTTAATCATTATAAATATTTTTAATTTTCTATGTAGTTTTCGATGCATTATTACGTATGATTATGAGGTTCTAAAAATCAAAAAAAATTTTTTTTTCATAAATTGCCTCCTTAACATGTCTAGAATACGGTGGTAAAGTGATTTTTAAAACTCGAAGTTGTTATAAAGAAACAAGTGTTAGAAGAACAGCTGTTTGGAGTGCTGAGTAGGAGCACCTCTTGTGTACAGTCGGCTTGATATCATTGACCCTTTTATGCAAATATACGTTTATACAAGTATAGAGAAGTTTGTAGAGGTTTAAAAGGAAATATCTATACTTATTGAACATTTCCTCGAATTTGTTTCAGTCTTCGCCACCAGGCATCGCCAATTGAGGCTAAGTTAAGATTTTCTTTCTTTTAATAGGACTTGAAACTTTAAACGCGTTTTTCTCAAAACTGAATTTTTCAAACTTTCCTCCATCATATCTCAAGAACGATTTGACCGAATGACTTCAAATTTATAGGATAGACTCATCACATATATACGCACCAAACGTTCTACGATCATTCCAAAATTCACAATATTTCTATTTTTCATAACAAAAACATAATAAAAAAAACCCATGAAATTCACAACTTTTCCTGCAGAAGGCTACCAAAAACACAATGTTTGATATTTTCAATTGAATATAGTCAATTCTGTGTATTAAAGCTTATAGGTTAAAACGCTGCGTATTTTTTTTACATAAGAAAATCAGCCGGAATCGTGGAGGACGTGAGAGTCCATTTTTTAGATGCGGGTGTGTTCAGAGAGCTATAACTGAAGTACTATTAGATATTTTTGATTAAACAATTATACATACTCTTTAAATACATATAAATAAATGATAAAAAAAACAAATTTCTATCTTTTTACTGGTCGTCAAAAAAATTCTCTAAAAAAATGTTTAAGAAACAGGCCGTAACATTTGTGAACACCCTTAATTTTTTTATCCAAACTTATAAGGAATCAAACTCCATCAAAGAAGAGTGGACAACTTGTTTTGACTAGCGGGCGAGCGGGCTGCATTGGGGGAAGAGGATATAATAGGGTCTCCCTTTTAAAATTATTGTATTTATTATAAAATTAATAAATATAGGTTAGATAAAGTAGTGGTAGTTTTATTCAATTTATTGTGTTTTAATTTTATATTGTCTATAGCTGAGTGCACATTTAATTTTAGAATCAGTTTAAAGATATAAATGTATCTATCAAACTTTTCTAAAACATTTTTTAAACTCAGGAGTGAGATTGCACGTTGAAATTCTCTCATCAAATTCTCTCTTATTAATCTCTATACAAGATACAAGAAACACTTCGCACACAAATACGAGGGATGATCAGAAAAAAAGTTTATAGACCACAGCATTTGAAAACTACATATTGTGGAGAAGTTTTATTTCCCTAGAGTGGAGACAAATGTCTCTGCAAACAAGCTGTCATACAGCTTGTTTGCGGGTAGGTAGTGATAGTTCCCAGGTGGTTCAGAACGATTAAAATGGCAAGCCCCTTAGGAAATTGGTCTCGTTTGGAAGTTCAATTTTTATGAGCATAGAATGTGTCCGCATCTGATATTCACAGTCAAATCGTGGAAGTTTATGGTGAAGAAGCAATAAGAAGGCAACACATGTATAGAAATGGTGTCATTCTTTTCAATCTTGCAGACTGGATGTCAATAACCGCAAATTAGCAGGGAGCGGCTGGCCAAGTTCTTCAAGGTATGAATTGAAAAAATGATTCAAAATGATCGACGAGTAAGTCTGACAAGGGGAGGACACGACTAATGAATTTCATTTGGGGATGAGACTTTGTGCAATTGTAGTACTCCTTTAGGGTGTTGAACCCTCAATGCAATTCTCTCGGAATGGCCAGTCCATTTGGACAAAATAGCCTTCAAAATTCATGCTTGGTTTTTTTCAATAAAGTTGTAACTATTTACATCGATCCGGTGACATGGTTGGTAAAATAAAAATTGGTTACCATTTCTTGGGTTGTACTTCTAGATGTATACTATTTTTTCAAAAGCCTGGGATAATAACTGTGATTTGATGACATAAAGCATTAGACGTAAGAAATCTGTGTTAGAAAATTAAATGTGACCCCCCCCCCTCTTCCTGTCTAAAAACATTATTACAATACTTAGACAAAAGTATCATTTTTGAAAATAAATTAATCAATTTTTACATTCTTAATGAAATTAAAAATTATATAAACCATTTTATTTTGAGGGCATAAGCGTTTATATTTTTAATTTTAGCAAAATTATATTTAATTTTGAGACATTTACATTTATAATATATTTTTTTATTACTTATTAAATAAATAATATAGTCATTATTGATCAACGGAAAGTCGTTTTTCATCATAAATAATAGCAACTGAACAAATTATATATCTATATAAAAGAATATGAATTAGAATTAGTTAAATGAAAAAATACCGCAGTTGTATAGGAAAGAGAGAAGTTTCTTCAATCTCAAACTACGCCAAAAACGTCTTTCTTAGCCGGTTAAAGTTCTTGTTAGAGCTAAAAAAAAGTATATAAATTCAAAAGAGATTAGAAATTTCTAGACCGTGATCGCTTGGAACTTTTACGTTGAACAACTGAAGTGAAGAAAACGAAAGAAATGTTCTTGTAAATAAAGTCACGGATAAGGAAATTTGCATTTTGAGAGTTTGAAAAGAATGATTCACGATGCTAGGATTTATTTTTTACCTTTTGGCAACAAACATTTTACTTTTCAAAAGTCTCTGGAATGTTTTTTCCTTAAGTTTAATTCATATTCATGATTCGTATTCGAGCTGAAATGCGACTACTAGTCAGGAAATGTCTGCATAAAAAAGCGCTCTGTCATATTCAAATTATTTACGGATCGCTTAGATTGTGTATTTTGAGCTGAAAATGACATTTTTTTTTCAAACATTGATGTTCTGCTTTCATAAATGCTTATCTATTTCTACACAAAAAAGTGTTATCCAATTATTTTATTACATTTTTATTGCAAGAATTACTTAAACACACTCACAAGCCTTTCATATTTAATAATCTTTATTAACAAAAGTGGAACTCCTTGAAGTATTCATTAAATATAGTTGTAAAACTGTACGTTTTACTTTTTCTAAAACTTGATGTTTTCAGAAACATCTGGTTAACGTAAAATATATTTCCGATTTAATTTAACTTGGTGTGATATGGTGAAGCTTCGTATAGGAAATAACAATGTTGCAAAACACATGCAGAAAATTAATCGTTTTGGGTATTTAGTTCGTCACAACCATTTTTTCAATTGAATTATTACACATTTTTTCTGTATTAAAAAAGGTATATATATTTGTATGAATCACAAAACTTTTTTCAAGTAAGTATGTTTGATTTTTCCCCTTTTGAGTTCTTGAAGGAAGTAAATCAATGAGTCTCTGAATATTGAATATGCGTAATGGTTATGTTACGTATTGAATTTAAAATTATTCGATTCCAATTTTAGTCTGTTAGTTTAAATATAGAGCAAAAAATACTAACACAGAATACTTCACTTTTTGTGTTTTATTTAAATTCCTGCATTCCAAAATCAAAATTTTTTAGACTAAGCTAGGTTTTTTTTACCGATAAGGTGGCAACACTAGCCAAGTGCTCATAATCGTGAATACTCGGCTTGCGTTGTAGAATGGCGGGTTCAAAACCTAACGTCACTGAAATTCTGTAGCTTAGAAGGACTGATATACGTTACATTTGCTGCTGTTCAAAGTCCTCCCGTGTTGATGTGAAGTACAAGGGGTCTCCTGCTGTGGTGTTCTTGATCGTGGTGCATAATTAAGAAGTTTCTCAACAAAGAAATAGGAGAGGAGTAGACGTAAATTATAATCTAATCTTACTGATAAAGGAGGTCATTTTAGTACACATTTTCTTCCAGATTTGTAATTGCAAAACCCTTTTGAAAAATCCATTTAAACAAAATCGAGACCTTATTTTTAAATGCAAAACGTGATTTTATGACAAAAAACCGGTTTTTCTGTCAGTTCAACATATTGGTAAAAAATCACAATGAAAGTCTCCCAAAAAGAGCACAGTTTTCCCACTTTGTCACAAACGCTAAGTCCTTTTTCTACATACAAGCGCGTAATCGAAAGGTGCAATTTCTTCATAACGTCAATTCGCAAGCAAAATGCATTTTAAATTATATCTATATATTTACTTACATACTTTCTTCTGCGAGATCATTAAATACTGAAAGTATATGCTAAATGTCTTGGCAAGTTATTTCAAAGCTTTTTTATCGATATTAATTAATATCTGTTTAGATGTATATATAATACGGTACTTTTCAGTTACTGGAGTGTAAGTTAAAAATAAAAACAATGTCAGCAAATTTAGCGAAATAGAGAAATATAGTGGTCGTAGATATATATATATATATATATATATATGTGTGTGTGTGTGTGTGTGTGAGTATAGTTAAATTTAATAATAAGGATAGTTAATCTTTATTACCTCGTATGTCATGCTTAATTTTCAAATATACCTCTTCAATAAGAAGTGAACTTAAAAACATTTGCTTATAAGAGCTTTCAGATTCTAAAACTTGGTGTCCGTTTCTCTCTTAGCAGGCAGATGCCGAAATGTCTTCGTTGAATAAAGACAGCTTTTACAAAAAGCCGTGGTGTTGACTCGGAAAACACGACATATATATATATAAAGAGAGAGAGAGTATAATAAAATAAATAAAATAATAAGACAAAATTATACAACCAACAAATATAAGAGATAGAAACCAGATTCAGAGAAACATAACTGGGAAATAAATGGTGAAAAAGAATATTGTACTAAATTTGAATGAAACTATGCATAACAGGAAACAGAGATAGAACTTTGAAATGGAAGAAACCAAAAGAGTCTATGGAAAACCTATTACACACACACACATATATATATATTAAGTTCAAAAATGTACATAAAGTACTTATAAACCGAAGATAACTAAGTTATATCTTAGATACAGAGCCACAGTACTACTATAGCAAACTCCTGGCCTACCTACAAATATATATATATATATATATATATATATAATATATATATATATATAGTCAAAATTTCTCTACAAGAGAGAGATGAATAAACATGATAAAAACTTAAAAGAATTGAAATTGCAAGATAACCAGACAAAAAGTTCAAATAATAGAGTTAAATATAAAAAAAATATTAAAGTATGGATACTACAGTATTATAGACATTGCCGACTAGGACAGCTTATATATAAAATAATTTATATAAAAGAGTTGTTGAACATGTTTTGTGGCCATCCAACCTTTCCCCTTTCTGTTAGTAATTCTGAGCGAAACCGTATTGAAAATAATGGATAGGAAATCTAAATCCATTATGAGAAAAAAGTAACTTATCTAAAAATGCATACAGAAACACAGAGCCCGCGCTAAATCTGAGTAAAATAAACAAGTTATTGCCAGATTCTGGACCCAAATAAGCAAAGCAATCGCTGAAAAATAGCACTTAGCAAAACTATGAAAAGAATAGAAATGGTAAATTAAGAATTGTAAACATACTACCATTATCTTAGGGACACTAAGATTATATAATTTAAAAAATATAAAAATTAAATTAAATTAAAATTTTTTTTTATCTAAAATAAGAAATTGTGTGTATCTATAACTATCTAGGAAGAATAATAAATTCATAATAATGACCTGTTTATAAACTATGGAAATTTAATCCTTACTATTTAGAATTTTTTTATTCAAATATCTATTAATAAAATTAATTGGGTATTTTTGAATTGAACAGTATTTAATAAAATGTTTATAGTTTTTTTTTATTTTTTTCTGATTTATTTGAAGCTAGAAATTTATTGCGTTGTGTGTAATTAATAACAATATTTCTGAATATAGAAATACTATATATATATATATATATATATATCGTCAAAATTTATCTACAAGAGAGAGATGAATATATATTTAATTGTCTAGTTATCTTACAATTTCAATTATTTTCAGTTTTGATTATTGATTATTTATTTCTCTCTAGTAGAGAATTTTGACTATATATATATATATGGTAATGGTACCTGATCAGTGGTTTTACTTGAAAGAATGATATATTGTTCCAAAATACACTTTCTGAATTAACATTAAACATTTATTCACACAAATATAAACGTAAAAGAAATGGACAAAAGTGACATAGCGAGGCGATGGTTACTTGGTGAAGACTAACAGGCAAAAGTGAAAGGAAATGAGAAGTCTCACTATTTATACGAGGTGGTGAATGTCGCTATGAGCTATGATTGGTCAGAAACTACCACTCGATAGTTTCTGACGCAATCTTGCGTCAAAAATTAGATTCGATTGTAATAAAAGCCGATTATGCGGGTAAGCCAGTTAAAATTATTAAACTCGGGTCCTGAAGAAATGGACTAAATAATTAAAAGTTATTAAAAATAAAACTAAAAGGGATTATTACATATACCTAATAAATCAGATATATGAATTTCAATTTGGTCTATATGTCATTTTATTTCTTCACACATGAATCACTTTCAAAATCTGATTATTAAGTTTTTTTTGTTAATCAACATTTGCATTGTTAATATCTGAGTTTTTAGACATTTTCTAAGCATTGTTTCAATAATCTGTATTCAATATTTTGTATATAAAAGCAGATTTGACACACGAAACAAAATGTCCATGTAAATGGTATAATATAAAATTATGAATACCAGTAGAATAATTTTACATTCAGCTTTACTTTCATACTATAAAATATTCAAGAAATATAATCTTCTATTTAAGGGTAGAGATATATTTGTTCATAAAACAACGCTTAGTTTGGTAATTTACTAATATCATAAAATGGCTCCTCAATATGGCACTTTGACAAACATAATATCATGAAAAATATTTTTGGGCTTCAGTTTAACCCTTGTATAGTTTATTTTTTAAGGGAAATATAAAAATTGGTTACTAAAGCCCACGCATCAGAAATTGGTAACTGCCCTTTTTACTAATAGAGCCACATTTCTCATAAATAAAACATTTCCATATAACGATTCATGTTTTATATTAACTAAAACCTTTTATATCCTTACTAACATCTTTTTAATATCAAGTAAAACTCAACGTTGAAAATAAGCATCATGAAGCATTTATATTTATTGGCAATGTGTTTTTTGAGATTAAGAAAAACTCCGCATCAGAGGACATCTTTTATAACAAGAGAAACGATGATCTATTACTATCATTACTACAAAGATGCTTTTTTCTGCGTTAACTCTACATCAATCGGTATTTTTCTTGTCATTTGTAGTTTCTTAACTAGCCTGGTCATGGTATGTGTTAAATTCGATAAAAAATGGCATCGAATTAATCTGAAAATATTTGTATTGTATTGGACTATTTTGCATATGTAATAATTCTCGGAATATATATTCATTCTTCCAAAAACTAAAATAAAAATACCAAATATTAAAACACCATATGTCTTTTTTTAAAAATATATAATTCCTTCATTTATTTGAAGACTGTATTCCCATGATCCGAGCTTTATTAAAATGCGTGAAGTTAAATACGTTTTACGATATTTCCTCTGTTTATACGCACGATGCACGCGCGCACACATGTGACAGACTTATCCGCGCCCTTCCTTTAACATAATCCTCTTGGGAAATATTTGGTCTATCCATTCAAGTTAACTCACAGCAAACCCTCCGAAGAAGTAACCGTGATTATTCAAATTAGGTCGGATATATATAATGTAGGTTTTCAAGCTATAAATATTGATTGAAAGATAGAGAATGCAAAAAGAAGGACAGTTTGCTACCGATCAGGTCTTATTTTATTTTATAGCATGATTCATAGATTAGATAGTTGAAAGGATTAAAGTGACGATTGGTCATATATTTAAATTATAGCTCAGATATTTAGGGCAGTGTATTTGATCCTGATATAAGAGGGTCGATATAATTCGCACATCTCGTCATTTACTGATTGAGAACATCTCTTCTAGTTTAAATTATTAGAATAGTGTTGGTAATGTGTGTGTTTAAGAAAAAGTGTGACAAGTGAGATGTGGTGAGTTATCCTTCCAATCTTCCTACATCTCTAGATGGGGCTGAGAGGGAATTTGGTCCGGATATGTTTTCGAACAGTAAAATGCTCAACAGTTGTTTCGCGTGAGGCCAAAAGTGACGGGAAGACCTTTAAGTGAGGGTATTTGGGGAATCTCAGTTGTGTGTGATTTGGTAAACATCTGCGCGGAATATTAAATCAGTTTGCTTCCAAGTGAGGATGTGTATGCGTGATCTTTTGTTGAGTTTTGTCGATGTAGAAACCTGAATGAAATGCGATACAGAAGAGTGGATTTCCAATGCTAAATGATGATGAAATTGTGACTTCCGTGTAAGAAGAATCCCACCCCGTGAACGATAGAAAGGATGAAGAGGAGGACAACAACTACAACGAAAGTAGCTAGGGTCCATCAAATACTGACGCGTTTGCTGCGTTAGAAGCAACTATGGAGTAGTACAATCAACAATCAGAGATCTGTTCTACTCAACTACTGCTGCTCAAGAGAATCAGAGATCTTGCAGCGAAAAAACGAATGTTTACAATGGCCTACTGAGATTGTGGATTATCTTTCAGGGAAATCAGTAGTCATGTTGGACGAAACCAAACAACTGTAATACGGATATGTGACCGTTGGATGCAGGAGGGTACGACAGACCGACGTGGTCGATCGCATCCACCTCAGCACACCACTTCACGTGAAGATAGGCAAATTGTCCGCATGACAGTGACGGAACGCTCAGTCACATCACGAACCATAACACAGCACATTGAGTCTGTAACGCATCATTCAGTGTCTGCGCGTACAATTCGAAACCGTTTACAGCAGCGTGGTCTGTCCGCAAGATGTCCAATGCTTGGTCTACCCTTGATGCAGAACCACAGACGTCTCCGCCGCCAATAGTGCGATGAAAGAAGGATGTGGGCGGCAGAATGGAATGAAGTTGTCTTTATTGACGAGTCACGCATCTGTCTGCAACACCTCGATGGTCGGATCCGAGTCTGGAGATAATGTGGAGAGAGGATGTTGAACAGCTGCGTTATGCACCTCCACACTGGTCTTGCAACGGGTATTATGGTATGGGGTGGTATAGGATATCACTCTCGCACTCTTCTAGTGCGCATTGCCGGTACTCTAAACAGCCAGCGCTACATCTCCTAGGTGTTGGAGCCAGTTGTCCTTCCTTACCTTCAGGTCTTGGCCACAGCCATATTTCAACAGGATAATGCGCGACCACACGTGGCGCACATTATCCAAAGGCTATTTGTCAATCACCCGATTGAATTGCTTCCCTGGCCGGCTCGCTCTCCGGATCTTTCGCCGATAGAAAACATGTGGTCCATGGTTGCTCACGGATTGACCCAGATTACTCCCCCAGCTGCCACACCAGATCATTTTTGGCTACGTGTGGAAGCTGCTTGGTCTGCTGTACCCCAAGAACACATCCAAAGTCTCTTTGAATCAATGCCGAGGCGTGTGGCAGCGGTGATCTCCAACAATGGCGGCTACTCTGGCTACTGATTCTGACATAGACCACACTTCACAGAATTCTATAAATTTAATCTTTTGATGCTTGGTGAACATGTTATCAACAAAATAAATTTGGTTGTGCTATTTCTTGTCTTTCTTGGTGTTGCATTTACAGTGGCCAGCAGTGTACTTATTTAAAATCCTCTTATAAAGACACGATCAGTGGCCAAATTATTATGACCAACCCTTCAATACACTATCAGACCCCATTTTGGCCTTCATGCCGCATGGTTTCTTCTTGGTGTGAACTAGAAATGTAAGATATGGGTTTTGATGGTATGATGAATCAGATACCATAATTGATTATTTGTTCCACCCAATGCCTTCTGGTTGAATAATACTGGAACCCTCTAGCTGATGTCCCTTTCAATCTCTTCCCAAATATTCTCAATAGGATTGAGCTCTGCTGTTTGCGTACGCAAGGTTAATTCTGTGTCATGATTTTCCAACCATTTGTGGACAATTCCAGCTGTATGAAATGAAGGAATGACATTCTGAAATCATAAAAGCAGGATTTTATGATTTAATAAAACCTAAAATAATGTCAATTGTATAACCTAGTATATGAAATTATTCTATGGTGTAAGCAACTCTAGTTTATAAATACACACACTTTTGCTGAAAAAGTTACAAATGGACTTAGTGAACTTAAAATATTGTACATGCATGTGTGAAGGTCTTTTTCTTATCCAGCCAATAGTAATTGAAATTTTTGTTATTTGCTTATATGTCTTCAAAAAACAAAAGATATTGCATGAATCATAAGGATACATTAATTAGCTATTATTCCTAAAAATTAAATTTGCAAAAAAAAAAAATCGGCATCACAAGTTTGGTAATTTATTAAACTTTCAAACGTAAAACATTTGTGTACGACTTGGCTTGTCTATACAGACCAAACATAAATTGAGACTTAAAAACTCTAAGCAGTCTAATTTGCTATTTATTTTAACTCACTCGTGGTTGTTTCATAGTATACAAGTAGACACTTTATCCTTAAATACATATTGTTTCCAATTGTTAACATTTCAGTTACACTTAATTTTATTTAAAAACCTGAGTGATGGCACGTTGATAGCCATATAAACATTAAATCATGTGTGAAAGAAATAAAAAACTTGACACTTTCTTTTTGCGGGGTAAGTTATATTTCTTTTTGGTTTTGAATGTGTTGGATGATAAAGTTCAGTGTGTTACTTAAAGAGATATTTCCAACTAGCGAGTTTCTTGTAAAAGGGTGTTTTATCTAAATGAAAAAAAAATTACTTCTGAAATTAATTCTCGTCGGTCGTCAGGTAGTCTATTAATGTTTGAAGTTGTATTTGAAAATTTTATTCAATACATGTCAGATGTTTGAGAAATACCGTATGTTGCCAAATCTCAACATATAACTCTCTTAAAATAAATGCTTAATATTAATACCTAGATTTTTTTCATTTATTTTTTACGTAACCTATAACTAATACTATTGTAAAAAATGTTTTTTTTTTAAATTCAAAACAAAAAAAATTATGTGTGTGCATTCAAGGGTTAAAATCACTGACTTCAAATTTTTCGCTTGAAATGAAATAATAATGTTTACATAACAGCACATGTTTATCCTACAATAAGTAAGTATTACCTCTTCTAAAAACATATAAAATAAATTTGCTTAAGCCTTTCGTTCACAAAGATAATAGCTATACACTACATTTAACCCCTAACTAGTTTGCCCGTACATAGTATGGGCACTGATAATATCTTTCTTTGAGTGCGCGTGCTTTTAAATCTTATGGCGTTATTATTTAGTCCTAGTATTTTGAAGATGTAATGTAGTTCGCCTATGGTACTGAAATACTTTTCGTCTTGCATTTTCTTTGTGGGGAAAACGGAAATATCTCTTTGATAAAGGCAAGAATTTAGATCCTTAAAACTGTGCACTACTGTACGCAATGCTTTTCCACTCAGATCGGCAATTTTTGAAATAACGGATAACACAAGTAACAAACACATTTTTTTTTTCGAAAATAATGAATTAAATGTGGATGAAGATTCATGATTATTTGATAATTATTTGGATCAATCTTCAGGGAAACACAAAGATCTTCACACACACGCACAATGTCCTCAACTATTTGAGAAAGTATTAACATAAAATTAGCTCTAAAAATATGAAAAACTCTTCATGTCATGCAGCTACTTACAAAAAATAATCATTAAAACGTTTTTTTATGATCCAAAATTGTAAGGTAAAAACATTAATATTTGAATTATTTTTTTTCATTTAATTAAATATACGGTGTTTAGTAAAAATATGACTTCTTATAAGACATTTTAGGTAGAAAAAATTGCGAGGTTAAGTGGTTAAGGTTGTCCAGCACATGCAATTTTGAAAAATTATAGATTTTCACTTTTTTTATATTTTCTGACAGTTGAAATATTTTTGTTCAAAATGATACGTGATAAGAGAAAATACGATAATTAGAAGTATTTTTTAAATGAAGTTACTCCTTGAGGCTCATCAAATTAGCTCTGCTAAGACCACCTGTGTTTTTCCTTGCATAAGTTTCTGATGAGTACAAATCCACATGATTTTCAAGTGGAACAATTACAGTGTATTGGGAATATCCAAAAGTGTATGGGTACACATCTTTTGTTCAAATGAGTCGGTTAAAAACACCATATGGGCATTGATTTCAAAATCAACATTTGTGGAATTAAAAACGCTAAAATTAGTTGAGAATATGACTCTTGCACAGCTCAAAATAGATCATGCAGCAAAATTAATTATCTTAAAACATTTTGATACTGTACCAAGTTATAACTGTGTACTATGCTTCAAGAAATTTAGATGGAAGTAGGATTCGTGTTGCCGAATGAAAGCATCTTGAGAACCTAAAAAATTTCTAAATTGTTAAAAATAACGAAAAAAAGAGAATCATTAGAGCCTTTTATAGGAACAGAGGATAAAGAAAATGCTTCTGGAAAATACTAAAAAAAATTAATGCTCAAAAATTACAAATTTTTACTTCAAAGCCTGTTTTCTCAAAATATAATCCTTTTTTTTTTTATGTACCTTTTTCACCAAAAGTACTCATTCACAGATTTTCAGTGAGCATACTTTTAACACGTTTACACAATGTAATGGAGGGAATTATATATATCTAGCAAACTTTCTTAGATATGACTTTTCTTAACTAAATTTTAGGGGGGGGGGGAATTGGACAATTTAAAAAAAAATCACGATTAATTTAATTTTTAATAAAAAGACAAAACCCATCGTTAAAGTATTATTGATAGCACACATAACCAGCTGTAAAACTTTTATTCATGACAAGTAAGTAGTTTCTGAGAAAAGGGTACACAAACTTATTCAATTTAACAAGGGCTCCTATGGACATGCCGAACCCCTTTAAAAAGGAACTTCACTGTTAACTCAAAAATATTGTTCAATATGTTTGCATGTTCACACATTTGTTGCTTCTTTGAAGTTTGAATAATGCATTCAGATTTGTTTCATAAAAGTATCAACTAAAACCCGGTATATGCAAAATAACAGTTTCCTTTTAATTACATATAAGTATTTTTCCGAAAAAGAAACCTAGGCGGACGCTAAAGAACATTGATAATTAATTATATCTAATTTTGCATTGATAAATATTCAGCATCATGACTAAATATCTCCAGTTTTCTTCACTGTTACTTACTTGCTTTTTTTTTGAAACTCAAACCTTTAGTAAAGTAATTATTCGAAACACTACACTGAAAATAAATCAATGTGAACCATATGAAGGATGATCGATTTATCTTCGCACAAATAACTGCTTCGCAACTCTGATTTTTGAGCAATTAAAATAAATAATCTCTCAACTAATAATACTTTGCAATTTTCCCGTCAAATTAAATACATTCATCCTGCTTCTTGAAAAGAATATGATAAAGGCATTTTTCTTAAAATAAATGTCTCAGTTTTCATCCTTGTTATTTATGGACACAAATTTTCAAACTCAGTGCAATTATCACAAATTAAATCTTCACTTTCTTTTGGCGTTTACGTTCATTGTGATGACACAATACGTTTGGAACCATGATTTTTTTTAAAAAAAGCTTTCAAATAAATGATTTTTTATAATTAGTTTTCGTTACATTAGAATACACATATAAATTTATTTTAAAAATGTTATTACATAAAAATTATTTAAATGCAATTTTTTGTCGAAAAGTGAAGGAAAAATACATACAGTGGAACCTGTTTTTGTGCGGTTCTTTTTATGCGAATTTTTTTGTGCAATTTTTTCTGCGCGATCTTTTATTTATGCGGTGTATGAATTTCATCAGTTTTGGCGCCTCTGTAATATTTACTAGAAATGTACAAGCTGCGTAGGGTAGAATGTTAGGGTCCCCTGCTAAGTTAGGTTTTGTCTTTAATGTTTTATAAATTAGGTAATTGCGTACTTGGCGTTAGTCAGGCCTTGGGCCCACTAAAGTCCCCCATGCGAGGTGGGGAGTGTGGGGGGTGTTCGTTACGCCACTGCAATGTACAGATATACACCTCAAGACGCTCTGTTCATTTGTTATAAACAGTCTCCCAACAATGCACGTTCAGTTGCTTTCTCTCAACGCGGCAACAGCCCACGCTTGATTGAAGACGAAACAGTCAGTGACAGTGGCATTATCAATAATTTGATAGATAATGAAGACGCACAAGAAGAACCGGATTCTTTGAGAGAGGATAAAATATATGTATTGGTACAGCTTTACAACAAATTGGAAAAGCATTCTCTTAATACAGATACCTATTCCGAAATGGGTATGAAATTTCAAAAAGAGCTTCAATAACACATATCTGGTTATAGTGACATTTGCAAGCAACTGAACAACTGACCTTCGCAAAACTTATCTCTCACTTTATGGTGTCAAAAAATAAATCAATTGAAATTGTATATTCAAGTGATGAAAGTGATTTGGAACTTTTTCGTCATAGGAAGATGAGTTATATAGATTACGATGAGTAGCAGAGTTATGTATGTGCATTTTGAAAACTTCTCCATGTATACAATGAGAAAATAAATGTTTTTAAAATGTTTCCATGTGTAGTTTAATTACCGTAAAATCCGGCGTATAAAGCGCACTTTTAACACAAAAAATAAAATTTAAAATAACAGCTTAAAAAAAAGAGATGAGTGAAAAAAATTGTCTTCTGGATATATCGAAATACTGTTTATTTAAAAGAAATTGCATGCCATTTTTATATGAACTTAAAATGTCGTAGTTCTTGAAGTACGCTATCGTAGATCTTGAAGTACGTTTTTCGTTAAAAAAGGGGTTGCGTGTTATGCAGTGAATATACGTAGAATTAAAAGAATACGGCTCTAAAGTATAATGCGCGTTATACGCTGTACGCCGGATTTCTCGCTATTTATTTTGTTATGGGAGCATTTTCTCATAAATTTCGAAAATAATAGGCGTATTTTTCTATCACTTTTTTATGCGCAGTCCCTCTGAACCGCATTTTTTTTGTAGTATTTCGACAAATTTGTTATATGTAAGAATTTATAAAATTTTTGAATATTTTTTGTGTGGTTTTCTTATGCGATTCCTATGTACAACACAAAAACAGGTTTTACTGTATTTTCAAAACACTCTCCTTTTAAGAAATTTGCATTCATAATAATAGGATATTCGAAAAATTCTCATTAGTTTTAGAGTTAGGATCAATTAAAATAATAACTGGTGTTCCCTCCTAGTTTAATAGCTCATAGGTTTTCCCCTCCGAAGCAGATTAATTGCTTTTGTTTTCAATTTGGATTGCAGGCACAAATTATGCTCAATGAATCATGAACAAGCAAAGGATATTATCATGTTCATGTAAAAAACAGTTCATATGCATGCTCACATGGCAACCATTTACTTTATTTTGAAATAGATCATAATTTTCCATGAAAAACTCTGATTTATAGGGCTTAATGCTCCTTTCAGAAGCAGTGGGATTAAGCAATTTTTTGCGAGTTGTGTAGTCGTTTAAGACGTGACTTTATTTTCGTCGTTAAATAAATGTGCAATTTGTATAACGACATATTTACCAGTGTTATCATGCAAAAAGGTAAAATTTATCTTTAAAAAATAGAAATGTTTCTTTTAAAATCAAAAAGCACCAACAAATTTACTAAAAGCATAAAAGAGAACGAATTAAATTTTATATCTTAGCTAGGGGAATAAATTTAATGTTAGTTTACATACTAGTTTGCTTAATAATGCCTTATGCTAAATATTTGTTTTTGTAATTTGATATTTTATCATAACTACAGTAAATTGTTGTATTTTTTTTTATTAAATTTTATAAATATTCCAAGGATAAATTTAGTTTGTAGTCTATAACTATTATCGCTTTACTTCGATTTTAAAATCTAGTTCTGATAAATGATTTGAGAATATAGTTAACATAATTAAATAAACATGCATAGATACTATCTGGGAAAATTATTACTGTTGGTAGTAATAATATTATTTATATAAATGTAGTTAATTTATCACGTTAACAAAACTATTCTTCGATCCAAGTTTGTTAAAAATATTTTTTTTAATAATTTGATTGCCCTTATTTCAAAATTGTATTATATTTAATATTTTAGTATATTTCTAAAAGACATTTAACGAAGGGGAAGAAAGACTGAATGTTTGACTAACTAAATATAAAATTGAATCATATATATTGACAATTTAATATCTCTATAATGAAACATCAAAAATAAATCTATAATTTCATTAAAGTTTTATTTTAATTTTGAAGTCCAAATGAATATTTGTCTGAATTTCAAATGTACTTCAATTTAGAGAATATGAATCATATACAGTTGTATATCGTAATAGTAATTAGTAATATTTAAAAACATTTCTTTTTCAAATTAAAAATGATATATACTTAATTTTAAAATAAATAAATAAAAACTATTAAAAATTGTATTTAATAATAAACACTTGTCCTTCAGATCAATATTAGATTTATAATTGTTTATTACTTTCCCTTACGTGTTATTTTAAAAACCTTAAAAGGAATTTATCATTTAGTATTTTCTCTAAAAATTTAAAACTTGGAAATGCTTATTAAATCTAATAAACAATAAAGTAAAAAATTATTTATAGGGTTTTTATTCAACTAATACCGTACATAGAAAGGGATAAAAGAAAACGCTATATACAAGGTGTGATACACAAAAAAAAACAAGACTGGTTCAATATAAATCATTGTACTTACATAATCAACTTCCAGTGACAAGATCGCTTTCAAAGTAGTTCCTTTCAGCATTCACACATTCCAGCATTCAGTGCTGCCAACGCTGGTAACAGTTCTGGAACGATGCTTTTGGAAGACCCTCTAGGAGATTTTCCGTTTTTGCCTGAACCTCTTTAAGTGAGGTAAAATGGATTCCCTTTCAGGTAGAAAATAAAATAGCCTCATGGGGCCAAATCAGGTAAATAAGAAGCATGCTGCATCCCAGTAATATTTTTGCTGGTCAGAAACTGCTTGACACATAGGGCCATGTGTGAGCGAGGGGCATTGTCTTGGTGCAACAGCCATCCATCCCTCCCCTTCTAGCCTTCCCCCCTTCCCCCCGACTTTTTTCACTAAGTCTTTTTAGTACTTCAATGTAGTAGTGTTCATTAACAGTCTGACCACTGATGCGGGTGGGAGCCTACTCACATTACAAATTTTGGTTACGTTTTAGTCTGTAATTACTTACCTTGGGTGTCCAGCAGTCCCCTTGTATTTTCATACAAGGAGAAGAAATACAGAAAAAGGTTAGAAAGTCCATGTGAGAGAATAAAGACAGGAAGGCGATATTGATAATGAAATTGAAGGATTAAGCCTTAATAGATAGGATGACTGCCTACAGATCAGGTATCAGTCACCTTTATAATACGTTTGGTATTTAAGGTATTAAAGGGGTTAAGAGGAAATTATTTACATATCTACCGTGTAAAGCAATATTGAGGTAGAAGATGGATTATTATAAAGAGGTTAATTCATTAGATGTATTCTCCAAAAACGTGACTCTCGTCTCGTTCGTCTGTTGACTCATCGGAAATATAATATTTATTGTGATTCATTGAATTGTTTTTGAGTTAATATTTGAATAATTATTTTGAAATTATCATGTCAAATCATCCTTCACTTCCTCCCACAACTTTAGCTGGGTCACAAGGTAGACAAGGGGTAGACAAGTATTACACCCTTACCTAGAAAATATTAAAAAAATATGATGCATTACTGTTAGGAGTTTTAGAAAAAGAATTGGTGATAAACTATCAGTGTAAATACTAGGGTAAGTAGAAAAATAAGTTTCCCCTGTCGAATGTGGTCAGAATTGTGTATGAAAGTCGAATCGTAGAATAAGACATTAAATTTAAGACGTAAGTTTATTTTTTCACGTAAGCTCCAAGTACTTTGAGGCATTTGTCACACCGCTTGAAAAGCCTTAAGAAGCCCTCCAGGAAAAACTCAGGGATTTACAAAAGGAAGAAGCGTTTAATGACTATGGGTGAAAGATGAAACATTAGGTGAACGCGCAAGACGCTAATACACTATTGAGGTTAAGCGGATGGATACGGAAAAAAATATCTGGGATTCTCAGATCTGGCGTTCAGTTGTTGGATGACAATGCGAGACCACACTTGGCGACAGCAATGCAAAACCATATTGCAACACTTCGTTGAGAGTGCTTACACCATCCGCCATACAGTCCTGATCTCGCACTAAGTTAATTTCATCCGTTTCCAGCTTTGAAGAAGAATCTCACCAGAAGGCGCGTTGGAAGCAACGCTGAGGTCAAACAAGTCGTTACACCAGCGTTTCTCAAACTGTGGAGCAAACCCTTAGGGGCGCATGATAACCTTACGAGGGTGGCGCGAGCATATCGAAAAATACATATTTGCACTGATATAATATACTTATAAATGTATCAGTACTGCACAATGTATTTGATGATTAATCTCACAATACTAAGTTAAGAACAATTTAAATAATTACTAGTGATTCATATAGGATTGTCATTTACAAAATTCAATACTTATCTTGACAATTTGTACGGTTTAGGATTAGAATCGTAACGTCAAAGTTCATTATTATTGCATTCAATACAATGTTATTGTATTTAGGGAGGTGCAATGAAAAATGTGATTGAAAATTGTGTCGCAAACATTGAAAGTTTGAGAAGCACTGCGATAAACGCTTTTACTGTATACAAATCCCTGTGTTTTTGCTGGAGGGCTTTTTGTAGCTTATCAAGTGGTAAGACAGAGGCCTCAATGTATTTGGTAATTACGTAGAAAAATGAAATTATATCTTATCTTTAATGTCTCATTCTTTAATTTTACTTTCATACGCAACTTTTACCACAGTCGACAGGGGAAACTTATTTTTTGTTTCACCCTCGTATTAATGTATTTGGCAACGGCTCATAGCGTGGAGAATCTGATTACAGAAACTTTCTCTTCGAAAATAGTATTGTAGATTTTTATTTGAATATACATGTCGCATAAAATATATATCCGGTCTCATTTCCAATTTTGTATCCATCTGTGTACACCTCCCATTCATTAGGACGTGTAATTTAATAAAATTGATAATTCTATTAATCACTTTCACAGATTGGTGATGAATCTCGTAATCTTAAGGAATGGTCACGTGACGATGACGTCATTTGATCCTGTACACCATCTTTAACTGGGAGGACTTTGAACCACGACGGATTTACCTTGCATGAATCACTCTATACGGCGGGTCTTTAGAGGTGAAGGGGCTCGAACTCATGTCACGCCGTCCACTATCTCCTAACTATTACCACTATTTTGCCGTGATAACAAGGCAAGTAACGATTGGGTTTTGATATTCTACCCATTCCCTTGGAACTGCATTTGTGGAAGATACCAGTAGCTTTGAAATATCGATAGAAATGATAACTCGAATCGCTAAAATCAAATAATATTGAAAAGTATGATTCAAATTTTACTAGTTAGATTTTTAATTGTACAATTAATGGTGTATTTATCTACTGAAGCAATAATAAAGTGGAGAAAAATATTTCTGAATTTTCAAGAGAAAAAGATATAATTATTTTTCATTTCATCAAACGACAATCTTGTGCTATTTTTTTATTTCATTTATTGTATAAATGACAAAAGTTTTCGAAATTGAAGGAAGAACAAATGTGCTAATTACTATGTAGATCTAAGCTCGAGAGTTTCTTATTTTTTGGTCGAAGTTTACAATTTCATTGATAATTTAAATTTATTTAATGAAACATTTACCTCATTAAAATATTAAGAAAACAGAAGTGATATTGGTATGGTTTCTAATTACTTTTGCATTAGAAATTTTCTTTGAACATGAGGAAAACGTTTATTTCTGCTTTTCATTCTGTTTATTACATCATTAACAAAATTAAACCACCTGAATATTTCAAGTATTCAGAAATAAAAAAAAGAAATGAATCTATGTAATTATGAAAACTTGTGTTGATCTTCTCTACATGTTTAAAAAAAATCATTCCCTTTGGAGATAGATATGCTTAAAATTGTAGCAAGTATTCGCACTTCTTCTTTCTTTTAAATTGTTTAATTATGAAGGAATAACAAATGAGACAATTTTAAAGAATCACAATTATAAAACTTTTGTTCGATTGAATTTTTAATAAAAATAAAATTTAATTGGCACTATTAAATTAATTTATTACTTTTAGAAATATACATAAATTCTCTTTCTCGAATTATAAGGCTTTATTTTTATTTCACATTTTTAGAAATACAATTCGAAAATATTTGTCACCGAATATTTAGTGAAATTATTTTATTGATATTTTTTACTATCATAAATGTATCTAATATTCGAATTGATAAGATTAAATATGGCTGATTTTGTTATAATGCATTCCCAGCAGTAAAAGCGAAAATATTGCTCAAAAATATTTTTCTTTAATGAAGGAGAAAATGCTTGAAAAAACAATTTCATTGCATAATATTTTTTTTTTAAATTACCTTTTCTCGTTTGATACTATCTTTTAATTTTTACATTTCGAATAATAATTTGGTGACATTTTTACGCATTCTTTTAAACTTATTTCAAAATTATTTATGATAGTACTTTTTAATCGTCTGCATTTACATTATATTTTTTAGTCTAATTTTATAATTAATTATTTTATAAACATTTACAATATCGCCTGTCATTTTAACTTTTTTTGATTTTTTAAGAATTTGTAATTTTTGGATTTTGAAATATATATATATATTATAAATATATAATTTACAATATATATATATATATTATAAATATATAACTTTACCAAAACACTATTTTGATAATTCTAATGGATACATTGAATTACATTTAGATTAAACATTTAGTTATCTACTTTAAAGCTTTTGTTTTCAAAAAAGGTATTCAAAACTATTTTTAATTATACATTAAAATAAATTTGCAAAAATTCGAATTTTTTTTAAAACTTTTTTCGTAAATAGAACTTAACATTTAGCTATCAGTTAAGAACATTTTAAAGCAAAACCATCTTCTAATTTATCTTGGATAAGATTCCTTTGGGCTTCTTTTAAGTACGTATGTGAAAGATTGTGTTTAAATAAAAATCATCTTTTAATTTGTCTTGTAAATATTCCATCAGTGAGGCGTTTTGTGAAATATTGTTCTATGTCTTCCATTAATTCTCCAATAAAAAAAGATGTGGCTTGGAACAAAAAAAACATTGCTTAATTTTAAAATTGGTTTCTGTCCATTTGAAGTTTTATAGAATGGGCTAAAATAAGAAAGATAGTTGAATGGCATTAGGAACTATTGTATCATTACCGTAGTCGAAAATTTTATGCTATAGAAAAATTAAACTGCCAAAACATCACATCTTCTTAAGCCACAATTTTGATGTTTGTAAAATGCTTCATAAACCTTTCTTGAATATCTAAATTTCTCACATTTCGCAAGAACAAAATATTCTTATAAACATTTATTCCACCGTTTTTAATAGCGACAGTATGTTATATTAGTTGGCAACATTTCTTCGTTTCGTGTTCACCATAAAACGCCAATTACCACAGTTTCCTTACAAGAATTGCTACTCAGAATTTTCTTTCAGTATTTCGACCATATGATCTGATCAATCGTATAACACTTGATAGACTTAATACTTATTCACCAAATAATCCATTTGTTTGTTTAGCACGTTATTTATGCAATTCTTGAATTATTCTGGATTTGCATTGTAATAAGTTTTTAAATAGCAGAATATGTGTTCTAAACTATATTCTACCAGAGTTATAAAGAAGTTCTTTATCTTACATATGTAATTTTTGAAATTATTTCTGGCGATTTGTTTCTAATTTAATAATATCCGATTGAAGTTACAGTTAAGTTGTTGAGAAACGTTTTATTCCCTGGGAATTCGATCTGCTGAATAATTTTGTGGAACATGTATTACTTCGAGTGAAAATTGGTAGTATATATATATATATATATATATACAGCCAGGCCCAAATTTTCCGTTCCTCTATTTAACGAATTTCACCATTTAACAAATTTTTCTTCTTCCCGATAAAAACGAAGGCAAAATACCTCGATTTAACGTATAGTAAACCTCTAATTAACGAATTATTTCAACAGCTGAAATTTTTGTTTCATTAATTTGCATTAAAAAAAGTTGGATTTCTTATTATATCAAATGACTTCTGTTTTTAGCAGCAAATTTCGAAGGGAATGGGGCAGCCCAATTTTTTGACTTTACAGATGAACACGAGTCATAAATGTAACCTATCACCTGAGTTTGAATAGGATAAGGCATTACTTTCTTAAACGTATCAAAACAGTAATATTTTCCAATTCTTTACATATGTTTTGTAAACTCTGAAAACATACCTCTTCCAGCAGTATGCGAATGTGATAATATATGAAATCGAAACTATATATAAAATATCAGGAAAGAACATTTTTGAGTCAGGAATTGAAAAGATTGTCAAAGATCAATCAGTCATTATTTTTGAAACTTCCAATTAACTAGTTCTTAGCAAAGCGATAATAGTACTTTTAGCGGCAGAATAAAAAATGTGTAGTTTCCAACAGTTTAAGTTTTTTTGGGCAGTCCCTTATTATAGAACTTCCGAAAGGTAATATTCTTCAATATTACGAATAACCTCTAATTAACGAATCAAATGTTCAGTTCCAAAAAACTCGTAAGAATCACAGTCCTACTATTTATGTAACAGTCAGCTATATTAAGACAAAGAGCCGAAAGTAAAAATCAGCCAAACTCTTAAACATCCTGATACTTCCATCATTCATTTTTTTTTTTTTACTATTTGATAGTGAAATAATTTTAATATATAATTCTTTATTATACTTATATTCAAATACAAGTTGGTTTTGTCAGAAATTTTCTTATTGTATTCGAAACAAGCGATTTTTTATAAGAATTTATTATTTATATATATATGGTGAATAAATTCTAGGATTTGTGATTTTTTGCGGTGCTGAAATACCACATAATTTGTATTTATATATACCTTACAAAACATTATTCTATTTAAAAATAAATTATTTCATATTTCGAAGTAACATTTAAGTTTTTATTTAGCATGAATAATCAATCAATTCATAAGAATTCAATTCGTTTTAACCTTAAAAACTAAAATACCTTTTTTAAAAATAGAACCATCTTAAATGAAACAACTTATATATGTTACCGGCAAAGTATGAAATCCGGCATTCTATAGAATGCCTAGGCATTGTATAGAATGCCTATATCTAGCCGGCAATGTATGAAATGATCCCTATTTCACACATTGCCTAGGCATTCTATAGAATGCCTAATGAGAAACCGGCAAAGTATGAAATACATCTCAGATTCGTTTCGAATGTTGTTAATTGGCAAGAAAAAAATTTTAATGCGTGTCTTATGCTCAGAATTTGTTAGTTGTACATTGCTGTTTGTTCGGAAATGTCAATAATCAATTTTAATTAAATTTGTTCAACAAAAAATTGTTTTTTTCCAGTGCTATCTGAAAATGGAGGAGCAAGCTATAGTGTTGGAGAAGGAGTCATGGTTCATAGCAAGGGTCGGCAACCTATATCACACGTGCCACATGTGGCACGCGGTACAATTCTCACAGGCACTTTGCACTACTTAACAAGTTTGTAAATTTTTCAATTGTTTCAAAAATACTCTACTATGTGGTTCGCGGAATCATATTGGTAGATTGGTTTGACAAGCAACAGCTAAAAGGTTTCCGATCCATGGTCCATAGACATGAAACAACTATTCGACGTCTAGTTGCCCAAAATTCGAGTTGATGCTGCCAAAAAAATGGTTTTTTCTTAACTGAAATTACTTATTAGAAGTAAATAACTGATATACAAAATGCTAAAATGACTACTAAGAAGCAACCCAGGGACGATTGGTTGCTGAATAGCTATATGTTGTGATGTTTGCAGAAAATAAAAGTAAACTCATTTATATATAACCTGTTAAAGAAGGCGTCAGTACCATAAAACAGTGTTCTCCAATACCTGGTCAGAGACCTTGCTGTGAAAAAACGAAGGTGTACAATGGTGCAGCGAAAAGTAAATTATTTTCCACAATAAAGGTAAAATTGCGACATTTTGCACGGCCGTGGTAACCAAGTGGGCAAGGCATCGGATTCGTGGCTGGCGTGTCATGAGTTCGATCCCAGTACCACTGAAATCCCGCAATGAAGAGGAGCGATGCACGTTAAATCTGTCGAGAGCTCAAACGTCCTCCCGTTGGTGTGGTAGTTAGGAGAGGGGGTGCCAGCTCACGTGTCGTTCTCGTCACTTGACCTTGGTTCAAAATTATGAGGCCTGTCGCCAATAATCTTTGACGACTTTAATAATCACTCACTCACGTGACATTTGGCACCTATTTTGCTTTTCCTTCAAGCACATTTCCCGCATGTGATGATTTTCAATATTCGTATAGTGTCTGGTTTCATATCTTGCATGGATCGCATTCAGTTTTCGGTTATTCGAACAATCCCGTATCCGAACTTTGCCCGGCCCCAATTGATTCAGATAAACGACGTTCTACTGCAAATTATAAAATCAAAAGAATTTAAAATATCAATAATCAACGTCCAACCCTCAGTGAGGTAAAATTATCAAATGTTGACCGGTTCGGAAGATAAAAATGTTGGGAGGAACTTCTTTACAGTATTTCGTGACGGATCCCCCCCCCCAATGGCCCTGCAGATTGGTATTTTTACCATTTTCAGAAAATGTGAACATGTTCAGGTATTTAATTTGCCAAAAACAAAATTAAATTCCGAATTCTGGGGATGTGATAGAATCCCTGTCAATTGAATTACATCATATTCTTTCAACTATAGCGTTATCCAATTGGGAGAAAAAAGGTTGGACGTTCGTATAATGTGTCTAGAAAAGCAATTTTGCTTATGACTAATTTCAAACTATGATCATTAAAAAAAAGTTTAAACGTTTCATAAGTAAATGACTATTTAATTTCTGACCACTGTGTTGACAAATTAAGAATAACATTGAACTATAATTTGAGAAATATTATTTATCTTCTATTCTAAATTAAAAATATAAAAATTTACATGAGGTTCAACACGTTAAAAAGAATAACAATAATTTATCGTAAACCAATCTCAGTGAATGTGTTTAGAATACCTACCTAAAATACAAAAAGTAAAATAATTTTCTCATTAACTCAATAGATACATTCATATTTCCGTTCTGTGTTTTCTAGAAACATTAATAATCATTTTCAAATTAGTCGTTTAATAGCAATATTTTAATTAAAATATGTGACACTCATCTTTGAAAATCTTGTAAAAAATGTATTTTTTATCAACACTTAAAATCTGTATTTTCAAATAAACGTCCTTTTCAATTAAGCGATTAATTAAAAAGAACATTTAGAAGCGAAATAAGTTTTTTTATATTATCTGAAGAAAAGACTAATTAATTCTGTTAAATTTAATACAAATATCCATTTTAATGTTATTACATAAAGTAAACAATATCTTGGTTTTTTATTCATTAATTATTTCTAAAATTCCAAATTAGATTACCTTAGATTATTTTTATACATTTCTAGCAATTAAAGGTAAGTCCAAATTAAAACACTGAGTACCTCAAATAATAATGCTGAAATATTTTTTATATACAAGGTGTCCCAGGATTATTGGAACAAATACTAAGAGGTGGTAGAGAACATCATAGGAATTCAGATTTGCGTAGAAACTCGTGGATGGTAACGTCATGGAACGGCAGTATGGCTGGTACAAGAAACGAAGAAACACAAGACCTAAATCACCTGAAATATGTATTGGCCAAAGATATTACATGTGCTGTAGTGTATGATGTATGAAAATGTCCCAAAAGATGTTCAAAATTTCCACCATTGCTAGGAATATATTTGCTACACCGACGGACTATGAACTGCCGTATTCATTCAAATACACTGGAATTTGTTTAGATGTCAGCAGCAGCGTAGATGATTCTTGCAACCAGAACCAGAAAAGGGACTGTAGTCTTTGAAGATGGTATGTCTTCAGGCCTTCACGTTTCAAAACACGATGGACACTACTCCAATATCCTTTAAAGGCTGGAGCGATGGCTCGTACACTGGTACTCAGATTCCTTCGAATGGTATAGACAACTTGTGGCCAGAAAGTTCGGTGAATGAGCCTGTAGAGGTCGCTGCTGTACTAGTAGAATAGCAACGTGTCGCGCGTGGTGAAGGTCATTTTCTATTAGAACATATTTCTGATTACCAAGGTTCCAAGTTCGTTTATTCCCTGTTAGTTTAACGCCGAGCGCGAAAGGTTTATTGTGGATCGTCACGGTGTACAAAATGGATGCCACACACCGCCTTAGTTGAACGGCAGTTCCTGGACGCGAATGGAGTTGTGACACTTTATCATCCCTCTTATTCACCTGATTTGGTGCCTGGAGACTTCTTCCTCTTCCCCAGATTGAAATCAGCCCTGAAGGGAAAGAGATTTACAGACATCACCGACATTCAAAGCAATGTGACGGCTGATCTGAAAGCCATACCAAAAGAGCTGTTTTACAGGAGTTTCCAGGACTTATATACTCGTTTCTAACATTGCATTACCAACCGTGGAGATTATTTTGAAGGACAGTAAATTGTATCTGATGCTGTACAATACTGTATTTCAAATAAAAATTCATTCACTGAGCTTTCTGGCCGCAAGTTGTATTTTGTTCTATGCTCAGAGTTCGATTCATTCGTGGTTCTCCCTAACTATACACAGATATTACCTTGTAATTATCCTTATTCACACAAATTGTGATGAAGATTAGTAAATATCTGACGGACCAGTGCGTCTCTCTGTAGTTACATTTCGCAATACAATATTTCTGCTGCTCGTACATTTCTTTCTGCCAATTCGCAAATTAGGAATATATCTGTGTGTGTGTGTGTGTGTGCCAGATCGGTATTCTTAAGAAGTTCCACACTCCCCTGCCAGTGATGATAGCTAAAATAACTGAGGTTATACAGATCTGTTTCCTACATTGATCTTGTGAACGAATCCACCTAGTGACGAACGAAGACATTTCCGACCATGTGTTGCTTAGGAAATCTGAGTCATTTTCATGCCCCTTACCTCCCCATACAGTTTGTCTCAATAATCCTGGAACACCCTTTATATAAGCACATATATAGATGTTGTCCATCATTATTATTTGATTTGTGAGTATGTACATATTTTGGGAGTAAGGGAAGAGCCTGAATTTATGTACAAGTGGATTTAATTAAATTCGTACAATCCAAATTCTTAAATTAGTCCGGAAACCAAGTACTGTTTCGTTCTACCGCACCCGCAGTTCTAGTATTGCAGTTCATCGCTTCACCACAAGTGTCTCTGGTTGATTGTTAGTCCACTGCAACCGGATTCTATTGTTTTTACTCAAGTTAGTGACCCTTCAAAACGTTTGATTGCCGATCCTGGCGACTTTGAAGTGCCTTCTATAATCTGTTTCTTGAAAGCAAGAAAAGAAAATTTATTGAAAGTTGTATAATTTATCCCAGTATTTGAGTATTATAAATCGGAATTATAAGGATATCTTACAAGAAAATTTTAAAAAGAATTTAAGGCTGTGACGATCTATACGCGACCTTCAACTAACTCATTTTGGGTATTCTTTTGGGCCAGCAATTTTTACCAATATCCTCCTAAAAGAAGAAGAAAACGTGATATGAAAATTAAGTTTAATATATATATACTTTATTCGAATGCTTGAGAGATAATGAATTGTGAGTAGATGAGAAGTGAAATGATAATGAATATTTAGTGAAGTGGCACTGAAGTGTATATGTAAGCAAAAGTAGGGAAGCCAGAAGTTTAGATAACAAGAAAGGGATACGATTAGTTAACCAGAAGTGTTAAAGTCAACGAATTAAATAGAAGACTGCAGGGGTTCAGGTACTGTGATCTGAAATTAAGTTGATGTCTAGAGTATTAAGCTAATAGTGCGGTCGTTAAATACGTAGGTTCTGTGTAAAGTAATATTAAAGGAAGAGTGGGGGTATTGAACATATTCTCCCCAAGTTCGAATCTCGTCCCTCTCTCTTTCTCTATTACTGAATTAAATTATCTTACTCATAGTGGTATTTTTGTTTGACTTATTTATAGGGATAAATAAAATAATTGAAATTCATCATGTCGTATGATTCTTTAGTTCATTCCACACATTTAGCTGGGTCACATGGTAGAAGGGATGTAAACGCGTTTCAAGGTATCCAACTACGTTCGAAACCTTGATTTTAAAAAAAACTTATAAATGGATAGTTTTCATGATATTTAATGTTATTTCGATTAGAGTGCAAGTATAAAATTTTTGTAAGGACATTATGACAATAAAAAATTATTTTAATGCAATATTTTGGCAAAAAATTAACTTTGAATGACCTATTTTCAAAACGTTCTCTTTTTATAAACAATGCTTCTATTATAATAGTATTTTACCTATACAAAGTGAAGACTTTTCCAGAGGTTCTGAACAAGGAGTTTTGAAAAATACACATTATTTTCAGAGTTACTACGAATTAAAATAATTATCGGACTTTTTTTAAAATTTCCTTCCTTTGTTGTACTAAAATATTGATGAATTCACTTCTAAGTTGTATATTTCAAAAAATTTATTTGAGGATCTGTATAGAGGTCTGAGCTATATACAGGCAAAATATTAATATAATTGAAGCATTTTTCATAAAAGGAAAATGCTTTGAAAATAGGTCATACTATGTTAATTTTTTGTTAAAATATTGTATTTAAATAATTTTTTACTGTCATAATGTCCTTAAAGCAATTTTATATGTGTCTTCTAATCTGAATAACATTAAATATCATGAAAATTATCCATTTATACGCTTTTTTTTCAAATCACGGTTTCGTATATAGTCGGATACCTTAAAGAAAAAAATTACGGCAGTGCCAGTAGCTGAGAAATTGAAAATAAAACAAAACATTAGATTTTCCTGAAGGCTATAAATAGCCTAAAAGAGAAAACAACCTACATTTAAAATATTTTGTAGAATAAAATAGGCATTTATTTATCAAAATGGGTTAGTCTACTTTTTTACCAATAAACTACTACGATTGCTTAGTGAAATGCAGCTTTTTCAGAAAAGTAAGTCTACAATTCTCTCCATACATCTCAACACGTCAACCACAGACTCTACTTTAACAAAAGTAAAGTATTTGCTTTTACGTGTACACGGAATACTACTTCTTCGAACCAAGAAAGCAAAGAAACAAGTGGAGTTGGAATGTATTAACATGAAAAAGGAGTGAATTCAGGCTAAATTGTTTTTGTGTTGTAGTTTGAACAAACTCTGATTCGAAATTCAACAAAATAAGAAGGAATATAACGCTTTTCAGAAGAATTAGAGTCACAATTTGGATTTCGTAAAAGTTATGGATTTTCGTTAACTACTTTGATTAAATTGTTTAAATACGTGTACGTGTAAATGCAAATAATTTACAAACTCAATTTGGGTTCTGTTTATCGTTTCAGTTAGTTATAAATTTAATCAAGTATATAATTTATTCCATGATGCTAATTAGCTGAATTAGTTTGTGTTTAATTTGAATTAAACAATAGATAGTATAGTTAAAAATGAAAAAATATTAAAGTTACATATTTCATGCACATAACACACAGAAATTTTAATTATTCTCATTGAATTTACGTTGATTGAAAGATAATAAAAATTTCTCTTCAAAAAAGCTTTTTCTTGATGCTGTAATAAATTTTTTACGCACTATCGCAACAATGCCAACACTCAAGAGAACTCGCCAAGTTGGCAACCCTAAGTTCGCATATGTCGTACGTGCTGAATTGGTAACCATGTGCTTCGTTTCGTATAGTGTCGTCAATACGGTTGAGACAGTACATTGTTCCAAGCTCTCGCAGAAAAATATCGCAAATGATTGCCTGGACTGGAATCGTTGCGAAAAAAAGAAAGACGTTGTCTCATCGAAGACCAACCAATGGAACTAAATACTGAACTTTCCAGGAAGCTGCAAGAGCTGGAAGTTTATCAAAATCTGAGCATTTTATCAATAAAATGTTGGACGATTCAGCTTCAGTGATGAATTTAACTGAAGAGAAGTGCTAAGAATGAATTTTCGGAAAAATGATAAAATAAATAAAATTGCATAATGAATGTAAATTACAGTTTTACAATTTGAGCAATGATTATGTAGAATTGTCTAATTTGCACAGTGTGGGGTGGTCCATCTTTTGGTGGACAGTGGATACCTCCTCCCCCTCCCCTTCTAAGTATTGTTATAATTCCTTAAACCTTAATTCCATGGGACAGATAGACGCTTATATCCAATATATTTTTATATTAATCCCATGATCCGCATCATCTCTTGGCATTTTGATTTATTTCTTACACAACACAGAACACACGCATACAGAACCACAAAAAAAAAGGACATTTTCTGACTCTGCACAGCCAAACAAAGTATACATCTCTCGGATGACTTGCAGCGCCTTCTATTCAATTAACATTTAATTTACAACAAGTATGATAAAAATGATAAATAATTTATATGATAAAATTTTAATGATTACATATTTCTGTGTGTAGCACTTTTCAATATAATTCGAAAATAATTTTGCTTTCAAAATTCTTTTTATTTGATTAACAAGCAAAATAACAAAGCTAAAATAAAATAAATAAATAAATAAAAATGATCCAAGAACCTTCTACTACATAAACAACAGAATATAGCTTATTTTAGTAACTTAAAACTAATGTGTTTATAAATTTTGTATAAAAGATAAAAATATCAATAAGAGCACATACATATTTTCATATTTTTAACTTTTTACTCCACGGCTTAGATTTATAAAAGGAAATAACTGATTTTCTAAAAACTAAGGAAGTGAAAAAATATCTGAAGGGTTTTAAAATTTGAAAACAATGATTCATTTAAAATTTTTTCACTGAGTACCAGTTTTCAAGAGTCACTTAAGAAAACTCACAAAACTATGATATTAATAGTTTGCTTCGGAATTAGATTGTATATAATTAAGATATTCTTATTTAATTTATGACTTTAGATTTATAGGAAGTCCATAATAAAATTAGATATTTGAAGGTACATCAATATGTGTTGATTAAGATAAATAAAATGCCTTGATTAGTGTACGCATTTTATTTACATACAAGTGAATGATTTTGAAATTTTTATTCTTCATTTTTAACTTAACCTAGCAAAAATTAAAAATGTACTTAAGAAGCTTAACTGATTAATACAGATAAAAAAATTCAGTTTGAAGAAATGAAATGGTAAGAAAAATCATTTATGAGAATTGAATCACTCTAGTTAAGACATTATTTCTTAAAAAATGTTTTTTTTTATCTTAAAAAATGGTGCTTGAATGTTTTTTTTTTCCTGAAAACAAAATTTTGATTATTGAATGAAGCGGTAGAAAATTAAATAGTTAACATTGAATTATTTTAATAAATAGATTAATACGTTTGTTTCTTTAAAAAAAAATAATTGCTCAAAGATTTTCTTTAAAATGATAATTTTATTTATTAATTTTTTGGTTGGATTTTGTCATAAAAAATACATAAAATTTATCAGCTTTCTTGGTTCTAATGTTTTTATGTTACTTATCAATTTTTTTTTTTTCATTTTAAAAACAAAAAACTTTAAAGTATTGCGATTAGGAAAAATTAATGTAAGGGCTTTTTCTTTATTGTTTAAATTAAGGTTATGATTATTTCTTTTTGAGCTATTGTATTCATATAGTACCTAAAAATTTGGAAATCTTTATTAAAAGGAAAAAAAAATCATATATCACAGATTGTTTTGTTGTTGCTGCTCTAATTAAATATATTTTAATTTTTCTTTAAAATTGTAGCCAGAAATATAACAATATTAAATTTAAAAAATAATAATAAGTAAATAAATACTATCGTCTAGTACTTTAGCATCTTTGGTTTATCCCAACATATAAAATACAACAATATTATATATATATTATATATATTATATATATATACATAACAATAGTTTTTAGAAAAGTTGTGATCTCCAGGAAATCGTTTGCAACACACACCTGCCTTTTTAGCACTTAAAACTCACTTGCAACGTTTTATACACTCAGGAACATTGAAAATAGCGACCCAAGAAGGAAGCTAAGTACAATCGCGAAACTTTGCAAATAAGTACAGCGTAATGTGGTATGCAAATGATCCAAGTTTTGTGCCAATACGCATGCTCATACACGCCGAGGGGTGCTACAATCAGGAAGAGGGTGCTATTTAAGCCAGCGCAAATTCGAAAATTCATAAACGTGACGATTACCCGCCGATTGTAGGAAGACTTTGGTAAGGAAAACATGCCAGGTAAACGTGCTAGAAGACATTTCTCACAGTTAAGCGAGTTTGAGAGAGGCCTGATTATCGGGATGAAAACTGCAGGCTGGTCGACGCGCCGTGTTGCTGGCCAGGTGGATCGTTCGGAGTGTGCCGTAGAAATTGTTGGGAGCAGTGGACACGAGAAGGTACCCACGCGCGGAAAACCGGGTCTGGAGCGACCAGGAAGACCACGAGGAGAGAGGATCGAAGGATCGTGCGGCAGGCACTTGTGGACCCCACAGTGACTCGTTCAACGATACGAGCAGACGTAGGCGTAGCAATTGTTCCACAAACAATTTCCAGACACCTTGCAGATGCAAATCTTAAATCCAAGCGCCATTTCCGTGCACTCCCTTTAACACCGGAACATCGGCAACTGCGTCTACAGTGGTGCCAAGTGGAATATCACAGATTGGCAAAAGGTTGTGTTTAGTGATGAATCCCGGTTTGTTTTGGGGACAGATGATAACCATGTATGGGTGTGGGGGCAACCGGTGAGCGGTACAATTCCCCCACACTGTTCTACGTCACACTGCCCGCACAGCTGGTGTAATGGTCTGGGTGGCCATAGCCTATGATAGCCGGTCCACATTAATTGTGATGCGTGGAACCTTAACGAGTCAACGTTACGTTGATGATATTCTTCGACCCCATGTAGGACCTTTCCTAAATGGTCTTCCAGGGGCAATTTTCCATTAAGATAATGTTCGTCCGCATACAGAAAGAGTTGCTCAAGGTTTCCTACGTCATTTTCAGACTCTTCCATGGCCGGCCCGCTCCCCCGATTTGTCCCCTGTAGAGCACGTGTGGGATCAGCTAAAACGGCAGATGCCATCGTGTCACTCTGTACATGATTTAGAGTTGGCTGTTCAAGATTTGTGGGCCCATATGCCTCAGGACAACGTAAGGTGTCTAATCAACTCAATGCCGGACCGTGTGGCGGCATGCATTGCAGCTGGAGGTGGTCCAACGCGCTATTGAAGTTGCCCAGTATTTGTGTCGTTGCACACCCTGTGTATTCGATTAATTGTCTTGTTCTTGAGATCAAGTGAATCTCTCGTCTGTGTCATTATGCGTATTAAATTTCATTTCAATCCGATGCTTTCTTCTTGGGTCGCTTTTTTCAATGTTCCTGAGTGTATTTGAGGTATATTGAAAGGAAAAAACAAAAATTTCATTTTAATATACAAATATATAAACAATAATGCATTAGATCTTTCTGGAAATATTTTTTTCTTTTAGTAGCATAATTCAAACAATCAGTGCTAAGGTATCGTATTTGTTGATCTTCATAGCAGTGGTCTTTAGCCATTGATTAGTATGAGCTGAGTTTGTTAAAGGCGATTTGACTGTAGAATAAACGAATGCTTAATTAAAAGATCTTCCCATTTAATTAATTATAATAACCAATATATTATGATAGAATATATATTACTATTACAGTTACATATAACTTGGTTATAAATATTTTATTTTTTTAATACATCTTTAAAATAATTTATATAAATAAGCTTCATAAAATTTAAAAAAAAAAATTATTTATTTTCATTTATATTACTCCGAGGGGATAATTCATTAACATCCATTATTTTATAGCTTTTCATATCGATCTGCGGGATAATTTATAAAATACATTAACTATTAAAAATATAAGAAAAACAATTACAAACGTACGAAGCTAGCGTGGAGTATTTTTAACAATTTTATGGTTATTATTATTCATATATAAGATGGTTATTGTTTAGTAACGAGTTATTGGCAACAGATCTCACTATTTTGAACCACGGCCACGTGATGAGGTTGACACCTTTACCTCCAATCTTTCATGCTAGGCTAACAAATAACTTACGAGTGAGTGTGAGATTATTAACGACGCACTATGGAGCGACACGAGGGCCGTGGCGGGTGGATCTTGAAATTTTGACCCTTGACCATGTGACGTGGCATATATCTGAGCTCTGACAATCCGTTTTTGAAACTACTACACCACGTCAATGGGAGGCGTTAAACTCAGTAGATTTAACGTGCATAACCCCATCTAGAAATCGGGTCTTTACTAGCACTAGGGATCAAACTCATGACACGTCCGATGAAAGTTTATGAACATGACCACCAGGCGTCCGTGGTCTTGGATTTTTCTCATGAGAAATTACATTATATACGAGGGTGAGTTGAAAATGAATTTCCCCTATCGACTGTGATCAGAGTTGAGTGTGAAAGTCGAAGCACAGATTGAGACATTGAAGATTTGACATTTTATTTTTCCACATAAGTGCCAAGTACATTGAGACATTCTCATACCACTTGATCAGCTTCCAAAAAACTCTGTAGGAAAACTCAGGGATTTGCAGACGAAGAAGCGTTTACTTTCGCATGGAGGTTGGAACCATCAACGCTGCGTGGTACTGAGACACCCTGTCGAAATTGAAAGTTGCGATTCAGAAAAAGCAGCCCGAACTATTCAGATGTGGTGTTCTGTTGTTGGATGACTCGGTGACAGCCACGAAAAACCATATTGCCACTTTTGGTTGGGAGTGCCTACACCATCCGCCATGCAGTCCTGATCTCCCACTAAATGACTTCCATCTGCTCCTGGCTTTGAAGAAGAATCTTACAAAGATGTTGGAAGCAACGCTGAAGTCAAGCAAGCAAAACGCTAAACGAGCTTTTTCTGCATGCAAAGCCCTGAGGCTTTCCTGAAGGACTTTTTGAAACTTATCAAGTGGTATGACAACTGTCTCAATATATTGGCACTTATGTGCAAAAATAAAATTATGTCTTATCTTTAATGTCTCGTTCCTTTTTTTTTTTTTGACTTTCATACACAACTTTGACCACAGTCTACAGGGGAAACTTATTAGGTTGATTGATTCAATGAAAACATAGCGAAATGTTGATGATAGAGCCAAGTTGACATCATTTTTGGTGACTACGCTGGAAACTTGGCGATTGATTGATCGGTGTAGAAGTTGCTTTATGTAGCGCCACCTAGTGGGGAGCTACATCAAAGAGAATAGCACAAAAACCTTCTCTACAAAAAACACAATTGCATGCCAATGTCCATAGTGATCGGTTGAACGGTGTTTGATTGAAGCGATTTTATATAGAGAAGCATTCATTCAATTCCTACTATACTTATATTGTTCAAAATTTCAATCGTTAATAAAATGCATTTTAAAGCACTCAATTGAGCTGTAATTTTATATACAAGTTTATTTTTAATGGCAATACATTATATTAATTATAATTAATAAAAAATGATTGATTAAATCAATTAATCAGTCTATAAATCAGTGAGTCCGAAAGTCTTGTGGGTGATCGCAGCAGAGACCACGAGTGCAGGGGGCTGGAGAATATTTCCCTCCCCTCCAGTTCCATGCCTAAATTGTGGAAGTGGAGATAGGTAGTGTCGTCATTTATCGTTAAGAAGTCCAGCCTGCCTTAAAGGCTCAGGTAACTTTCATTCCTTCCCTTCGGGAAAGACAGGACAACAACAATTGATTAAAACTATTCACTCAACTACTTACAAATACAGCAACGTTGGCATCATTTTTAGCGACTTGTATCAAAACATGAAAATGGTCTTTTTTCTCACACACATTTTAAGGCGCTCATTTGAGCTGAAATTTTATATACTCTGTTGTTTTGGGTAACAATACGATATAATTTAATTATAATTAATTAAAATGATTAAATGAGATTAATTATTTAAAGAATTACTATTACAGTCACTTTGGCTTCATTTTGGGGTAAAAACTAAGAGATTTTTTTCTTTTCACGTTTCAAAGATGAACAGTTGAACTGAAATTTTATATACACGATTATTTTGGATGACAATACGATACTTTAATGATAACTATAAAAATTAATTGCCACAATGTTGTGATTCTGTCATATGCATATACATATTTATATTAATTGTAGCTATTTAATAAAAAGTAACTAAAATAATTTTTTGTTGGTCTAAGTAGGAATGGATTTAAAAATTGTTTGTTACATTACTTGTTTTTATATAGAGTGTTATATACTACAAACAGGAGAGTGTGTGTTTGTCTTATGCAGAAAAAGTATGAGTATTATTATGTATCAAGAAACAACAAAATTCTAAAAACTTACTCTAAATTCATCACGAAAACTCCCCCTTATCTGCCCTTGAAAATAAAAAAGTCTTTCTGCAACCGGTCTCTAATACTGGTCTCCACACTCATTTCTTACGGAACTTCTCCTCACCCCAATGACTCCACGGCTTAAGAGCTTTAGAGGAGTCATTTCCAGAAGCCGGCTAATTTATTGTCAATGTGCTTTCGACCCTAAGAAAAATCCACAGCTGGTGATGTCATTTATGGGCAGCAGGGAACAATGAACTATTATTGTTATTACTGAGGAGTTGTTCATTTTTTATTGAAGTACTCCACTTCAGGTAATTTTTAGTGCTATCATTTTTAATTTCTTCCTAAAATTGGCCTTTCTGTTTATTAAGTTGAAAAACAAGTTTCAAAGGGACATGGTACGATTTACGCAAAAGTTTTTAATTTAAGGAGTTTCAAAAAATTTTTGGTTGCCTCTTATGTAGATATACTATGTAAAACAGATTCTGAGCTCAAATTTTCATAAAAAACTAGCCATTTAATTTTTTAAAGAAAAAACTTAATTATGAGGTAATTTTAAAATGCTAATCCTTCTACAAAAATTCACGTACGCGCACGAAATTTATTTACAAGTACATCAAATTATGTATAACAAAAGTTAGTGTGGGTTTTACGATAACATGATGGTACTTGTACAATACTTCTTTTTATGAATGCATATTGAAAATTCCTTAAAAATGATGTACAAATTCTGAGGTCAATTCTTTTTTTAAAAAATAAGTGTTGCTTTTATTCCAAAATGCGTACCAACCTTTGTTACATGTAAACAGGTTAAAAAAATTCAAAGCATTAGGCTTAAAAAAAAAGCCTTGGCATTTTAAATTAAGATAAATTAGTTATTTTATCTTTCTGGTATAAGTAAGATTAACTTTTTGATTTGTCATAGAGATGTGAATAAAAATGAACATAAATGTCATCATAATTCTGCGTTTTTTAAGTTTAGAGCTTTTACATTTTGTGAGGTTATAGAAAAGTATATAAAAAATGAATTAGGCTAAAAAAAATTAATTTGATTTTTTGACCGATTTTTGTCAATTGAATCCATTAACTCAAAAGCATTTATAATAATACATAAAGAGTATTGCTCTATTTTACTTCTCTGTGTTTTTTCAATAAATAAGCATCAAAAAGAATTACTAAAAGTAATTTAAAAAATTTTATGTACTGTATATTCTGGAGTATGGTGCGTTTTTTTTAACATAAAATTGAGATCGAAATTTTTTGAGAGCGTGTTATAAGTCCGGAATAAAAATAATAGCCTTAAAATATGAATTAAAAATTATACTTTACATATATTGAAATACCGTATATTTAAATATAATGACAATTCTTATGAACTTTCAGTATACTAATTTTTCAAAAAAACTTGGGATAATATCTCCAATAAATGAATTTAAAGCATAAGAGCATTTTACATGCATATTTCAAGTTTCTTCGTAACAAGTATTATAAAAAAAAAGTCAATTCCTACTTAGGTCAACAAAAAAAATTATTTTATTTACTTAATTAAATAGTTGCAATTAATGTAAATATGTATATACATATGACAGAAACACAAAATTAAGTGACAAAATAGAAAGCGATTTTCGTAGAATTTTTTTTTCATTTTCCTTTTTATATATGATGTTCGACTATTATTCATTAATCAAATTTAACTATTCAAATAAAATAGTCTAGTAAAAAGAAAAGCATATTCTCAGAAATTAGGCCTTGCCAGGTTGGATTCGTACCCACCACGTTCGGACTATAACTTCCAACGTGCTATCCAATGTGCTACAGGGACTCAACGAACTCTTTTCCTTTCTCTATATGCTGTTGGACTATTATTTTTGTTACTATTTATTATTTTTTTAATTTAATTAATCAATTAATGTTTGAAAAAACTATATTAACATCAAGAGACATCTACTACAAGTTTTAAGAAGTGTATTTGAACTTGAATACATAAATAAATAAAAAGATTTGAATTAACGATTGAAAATTTGAACAAGATGTATGTATAAATATATATATATATATATATATATATATATATATATATATATATATATATATAGGGAGAGTTTGAACTAGTAGTAGGAATTGAAAAAAGAAGGTGTGTGTTGTATGGCGAATGTTCCTTAAAAATAAAAAAATAAAAAAAAGCACAGCTTGAAAGTATACGTGCGCGTTATACGCCGGATTTTACGGTATCTTGATTCAAAATTAGAGAAGAAATATAATCAATAGTATTCAGTCACAGAATTTCTTTTATAATTTGAGAACTCTATTGTGTAAAATCTAAATTAGAGTTAATCCAGAAATAACAGAAACTCTTCAATAATACTACATTTATGAAATAACTAAGACAAAGCACATTTTCGAAGTACTAGGATTTTTAAACGTCTAGCTTTAACATTTTGTTAATTAAATCATGAAAAATTGTCAGCATTATCATTATTAAAATGAAGTCAATATTTTTCCCTTTTGCAAATAAAACTTTTCGCATCGAGAATAATATGGAACATTACGTAGAAAGCTAATAATACAGCGTCACCAACGGGCCAGCAGAATATCACCAAGAAAATAATTCTGGTACTTAAACATGGTTAAATTACTATAAATAATTATAGGTGATAATGATTCACAATTTTCCCGCAACGCAAATAGCCGTTAATCCAACAACTGCTAAGAATGATAACGCAGTACAACGTCGCCAAACGAAGGGTTTCGATTTTCATTTGCTAAGCTTGAGCAGCAAATTACAAAAAGCCACG
The DNA here is from genome assembly GCA_019973975.1 of Trichonephila clavata. NCBI lineage: Eukaryota > Metazoa > Arthropoda > Arachnida > Araneae > Nephilidae > Trichonephila > Trichonephila clavata. The sequence goes on along the minus strand of BMAO01014410.1, from coordinate 16,416 downwards.
TGGCTTAAGAATAATCGTAAATTTTCTTGGTAGAAGGCAATTAACAGTAATTAAGCCGGTGTTTATTTTTACTTTTTAATTTTTCCCTCTTTTCCTAACTGCTATAATACTCAGAGGACTGATAATCATACTTATGACAACAGTTACAGATTAATTGCTTAGGTCGTTAAATGTGTTTTGGTACAAAGTAATTTTAAGTACAAAAAACTTATATGTGCATGAGGTAAAATGTCCTGATTTATACTTTAGTTAATATCGTAGCTACGCACTCTTCTTTTGAATGACTGGTTAAAAATAGTTGAAGAATTTCATGTATGTGTCTTCTGGTACTTTAAAATATTTTTAAGAGAAACTTGGAGGAGAGAACTCTCTTGTCCGTTTAACGCATAGGTTCTCAAAGTGGGTGATAAGGCCCTCTTGTAGGCGTTTGAGGCTTTCAGGAGGGCAGTAAAAGTCCAGAGAAAATTAGTGGGAGTTGAGATGGCACGGAGGGGTTATGGAAAATTAAACAAATATAGTCTAATAAAGACTACAAAAACATGCTAATTATGTACTAACAAAAGTAAACTTTAATACTATTTACCTTATGTTGAATGTATTCATTTCTCTACATCACATATACGAAAACTCATATATTTTAGTAGTTTAGTATTTAGTAGTATTTATATTTATTTTGAAGGGAATAGTTTATTATGAATTACTTCGTATCATGAAAACCCCTGCCTGTCTTTATAACAGGTAACCTAAAACTTTTTTATTCCATTCTTTTAAATGAAGAAGAAATTCAGTAGCGTTTCAATTCCAACAATATCCTATTTATGACTAAGATGTATAATATTACACATTTAAATGTATTTGTGGCAACAGCTACTTCAGATTTGTAGGTAAAAAATAGGCTTTAGAGAAAAAAATTAAATTTAAAACTATATTCTATTAGTAATAGAAAATTTTTTTAAAAACTTCAACTCTTGTTTTCACCTAGTATTATGTACACTTTTATTTCTGTAGAGTGGGAGGGGGCGGTATCAAAATATTCCCAAGAAAAGGGGGGCAAGTTCAAAAAAGGTTAGGAACCTATGGTTTAATGGCTAACCAACCCCTATTTACAAATTATATAAATGTTTATACTCATTGATAAAATTGTAAAATGGTTATTTATATGCATCATGTAAATCTATTTTTTTTCAGTAGACTGCAAGCAGGAAAAATAAATATATCAATAAAATTACTACAGCATCATGAAAAACTTTCATATATATATAGAGAGAGAAAATTGTTATATTCGCAAACGACGTCATTACTTACTCTATATTGGTGTTTTAATGGAAACCTGGAGAAATATTGGTAATACAGCCAAATTGGCATCATTTTTGACACCATTTTTCATGATTTAATGAAAAAACACATGGATACTTCTGAAAATTATTGGAAAAATCTATAATATCACGATTTTCGACTGAAGCCGATTTTTCGAGAAAGCGCTGGAAGGTAGGGGAGACACCCTAGGAGCAAAGTATTCTTAGCTCTCCTCTTCAGTTAAGTTCAACTTCTAACTATTTATTCCTTATGTATAAATAAATTTTTTCAAGTATCACGAAACATTTCTTTGCATAGAGATATTTAAAGTAATAAATCCTTTTGTAACATTTATTTGCTGTTATTTATGTTCTGATTAGAAATGTATGTTAAGCCCGAAAGTGTACCTGAAAACTTTTTTAAAAAATAGACACCATATATTTCCGTGTATAAGCCGAAACTATTTGAAACTTTTTCAAATGGGCTTGGTTTATATACAGGTTTTCTAATCTCGAGAGAAAAAAACTACATAGTTTAAGGGAGGGGGGACATTTTGTTAACTTTTTCCGTCAATCTTGTGCAAGTGATTTTAATCTTTCATTTCTTTTCTGTGTTTTCAACATGGAACTTTTTCTAAAAGAAAAAAAAGTCGCATTAATCCCTCAATGTCAGCATTAGAAACTGAGTTTTCGAATATGAGTAATTCGTAAAATTCATATTCACTCTTTAGGATCTCTGAATGCTTAAATTCCTGAAACCATAAGTTCACGATCACGTGCATTATCCTAATTTCTTCGAAGAACTTATTTTGCCATTTAAAATACTTTAATAAGAAAAGATTGATACAATGATATAATTATTAATTTTGAAACAAATGCTTTTAGAACTTCTTAATTTTTATTTTTATTTCATGTTAAGTTACTTTATGAAATTCAAAAGTATGTTATTTTAAATTCTAGATAAATTTTCATAACTAATCTAGAATCTTTTATAACTAATCTTCTCGATCTTATTCCGTCAGACAGGTGACATTAGAAACAACAACTACAACTATACCTGTATATAAGTAAAAATAGATAGAGATATTGACATATATACGTGAAGAGATAAAATTATTTTTTTTATCATTACATAGTTCTATTGGTTGATAATTAGTTCAATGTTTCAGCACACACGCACACACACATATATAGCATATAGAAATATCAAATCAAATATTAAATGTAAATGTAATGACCACAGTATATGTGTTTTTTTCTAAAATTAAAATAAATTTTAATACATACATTAAATGTCTTGAATAAAAGTACGTAACTGAAAAAATAACTTCTGATAAAAATTAAGGCTCAGCTATAAAAATTGAATCTTCCAGGCCGAGAATTTTGACAAATATGTTCCCCATTTCTTTAAGTTTTATGTTATGATCCAGATTTCTTTCAAAGTTATTGAAAGGGAACGAAAATAATATCAATCTATGAAGATTCTTAATGTTTTCTTTTTTTTTATAATCATCGTTTATCTGAACATCTTTTTTTACTTGTGAAAATTTATATTTTTAAATATTTTGTGGAATAAGAGCATAGAAATCGTTGAAAGAAAATATTTATATTGTTACAAATTCTGTATAAAATAGTGTAATTAATTTGTATTTGATGTGCAATAATAATAGTGTAATTAATTTTTATTTGGATTAATTTGTATTTGATGCATTTATATTACTCAATGCCATATTTATTTCATGTTAAAATTGTACTATTCACAAGCAACGCCGTCCCTTACGCTATAATGCGATTCAATGAGAACGTGGCGAAATCTTGGCGATAGAGCCAAGTTGGCATCGTTTTTGGTAACCAACTTGGCGACTTTGGCGACCATGTAGGCGACTTGGCGACCATGTTGACGAGTTTGGAACCCTCTGGATTCTTCTAGAAATTAGTGGAAAAATCCACTGATCCGAGCGGAGTCAGTCTGGTTTTGACTAGTGATTAGTAAACTTGCCTTGATCGTGAAGACTAACGATTAGCTCGGCTGTTCAATATTACGAGCAATGCTTGTGAACAATCTTTTACGTACGTGTATGTTAGACACTGATAATTGTGTCTGAGTGCTGTTGAAGGTGTGAAATCTTTCTGATATTTATTTTCTGAATTTGGCTGTTGAATCTTGTATTTCAAGGATTGATTTTCGACAATAAATTCTCCTCGCTCTTAAGGAACTGTCTTGTGGTCTGCGACTGATTTGCATAAAATCCTCGAACCCCGATTAACGTAACAATATTCTTACCATCGGTGTGTACTGCTGCGTGCTCTTTAACCTCATATGAAAAAAAAATGCATTTGACATTAAAAATAAAAATGACTAATTCTTTGCATGCTAAAAAACACTTCTGAAACAGCTGCTGATGCTAAAGCGGATTTTTTTTCTTTCTCGGTAGTTTTCTTTCTCTACCAGCTAAGAGCAAGTGAAAAAATTATGAAGAATCATAGAGGAGAGGAGTGGTGAAATAGCAATCTCTTCGTATTTATGGTATTATTGAAACGAAAATTATTTTTCACAAATTTGAAATTTTAATTATCAACATTAAGAGACTTTGACAACAGTTGTTATGGTATTTAGTCCCTGAAATAAAACCCATCAATAGCTCTTAGTTTCTGAAAGAATGTTAAATATTACTTCGGGAAAAAGTTATTTGATTTTTTTTTTTTTAAATATTGGTTGGGTGATTATTTTGAACGTGACCAAAACCGGATATTTGCGTACCAGTAGAGTCTACATATAAAAAAAAACGTTTTAACATTTAGTTATCTTGCTTCACAAATAATTCTACTCTACTTTCTCGAAAGTTTGCTTACCCCTTTTACAGTAGCATTCTTAATATGAATAAATAAAAAAAATTAAACAAAAGAACAAATCATAAAATGTTGCGTATTTTTGGTTCACTAGTACAATATATGTTTGTGATCCAATTTTCAATCATAATTTTCATCACGCCACCCTCTATATAATAACATTGTATTGAATTCAATCATAACATACTTAGAGCTAAAATACGATTTTAACTATGAACCATACAAAGTATCAAAATAAGTATTAAATTTTGTATTTAACATGAAACCATGAGAGTCACTTGAAATTATTAATATTTTTCTTAATGTGCGCAACACCCTAAAATTGTCAATTTTGTCCAAATCTGACAATTTTTTATGGTTTTATTTTATAAACCACCTAATTAGCTTTATAAAAATGCCAAGTGTATTATTTTTTGTTCTCTAGAACAAAAACTACAAGTGTTTAAATAAAAGCAGATATATGTCATACTTTTAGACCCGTTTTACTCGAAATGTGTTTCTTTGAAAATGCTCAAACGGAGACAGCCGCGCGCCGATTGCTAGACAAGTTTTAAAAATAATTAACATAAATTTTTGAGTATGTCTTGTAAAACAGTAGAAGTGTTTTAACCTTCAGATTTATCAATGAATGTTTTATTACAAAATTCACAGTCCCTTATTTTAATATAATCACTGTTATTTTAAGCCTTTCATATATTAACTAAGATAAAGGGCTCTAGTTTTTGTCAAAATTCAAATATCTCTTATCTTGAAAGTCAGCTTAAAAATGAATAACATAACAGAACATTAGAATTGAAAAATTGAGAATTTGTTCATAAAATTTGCTGCAGAATGGGCCCCATATATGTTATTTTTTGTAAATTTTTACTCATTTTTTCCCATTTTAGTAATAATTTATTTTTTACTTCTTAATTTTAGCATATTTTCTTAAAATGTACTAAGCAAATCTAAGAGTCACAAAAAAAATCTACATAACTTCATTCCTTTCAAATAAATTTGTCTCAAGTAGTCGGATACCTTAAATTAGTGTTGATAAATTAACTATCAAATACATTGTGCAATGCTGATGCATTTCTAAGTATATTAGATAAGTATAAATATGTATTTCAATTCTATTATGTAGAATTTTTTTTTTTTTTGCTTTCTTTCAGTAAGTTTTTAATTTTTTTTAACATTCTACTTTCGACTTTTCGATAACCTCGCACCCCCTAGAGGGGCGTACCCCGCAGTTTGAGAAACGCTGCAAAAGAAAGTAATTTTACATTTTGATTGTTAGACAGTTTATAAAATGTTTTCCCATTTCCGTTGATGTTTTCCCAATTTCAGTGCCATGATCTTAAATTCAAGTTTCGAATCTGATTTCAACCCGATGCGTGGACGTTTAGTCATTTGCAGTTCGCAACACCTTAAATGTAAATAAGACCCTATTATATACAGGGGACCGCAAAAGTGTTCGTACACTTGCAATTTCCAATAAAATTTAATGTTTTCCACAAATAAAATTAATAATTCGGAATTGTAGTGTAATTTTTTAAGATATCTGCAACTTGTTCTTAATGGAATGAGATAATCAATTTTTTAACTAAAGTATAACTATTATTTTTAAAAATTAATAATCAAAAAGTTACTGAAAAATTTCGCTACAGAAGTATTTGTACACTTAACAAAAATCTCAACATAGCTTTAAATATTGTATTTGTTTCTTAATTCAGTACTTAGTAGAATATCTTTTAGGGTCCAAAACAGCTTCTAAACGTCTTGGTATAGATTTAATCAGTTTTTTATAATTTCTAAATCAATTTCCCTCCATGCTTCTGTGACTATTGTTTTTACTTCTCATTATGTATTTATATGCCATGCTTTCATTTTTTTAATCAATATCTCACCAAATATGTTCTACTGAGATAAATAAAATGATTAGAAGTTGTGTTTAGAATTTTGGGACAGTTATGGAGACACCAGCAGCGTACATTGAGAGCAGGGCGCTTGACATCATTATCCGATTCTCAACCATCAAAAAGTTCTAAATTACCTAATTTTGAGACTAATTTACACCCCCAAGCAAGAACACTTCCACCTCAATGGTTCATTGATCCAACTAGATTCTTGGGATTAAGTTTCAGAAAATTCAAAATTGACGGCAAATTGATTGGGATGACAAAAATTCAACATTTTGGTCCTGACGGACATATAATAGTTTTTAAATGAAAAAATGAGGAATTTAATTCTATGAATTTATGTGGACCAAGAACTCCTCCAACTCCATGCGGAAGCATGGAGTGGAGGTGTTCTTGCGGGAGGGGGGTGAAAATAGGCTTCAGGATTAGGTAATTTGGTATTTTTTGATAATATTGAGAATCTCTCTCCTGACCTGTATTTAAATATTTTAAAGAAAAATTTTAAATTATCCACCCAAAATTTGGATATTGGAGATGACTTCATTTTTTAACAGGATAATGATGTCAAACGCACTGCTCTCAATGAACGACGTTGGTGTCTCTATAACTGTCCCAAAATTCTGAACACACCTCCCAATCAGTTTATTTAGCCCAGTACAACATATTTGGTGAGAATTTAATTTAAAAAAAAGAAAACAGGGCATATAAACACATAATGGAAGTAAAAACAATAATCACAGAAGCATAGATTAAAATCGATGCAGAAATTACAAAACAAAAATGATTAAATCTATACCAAGACATTTAAAAGCTGTTTTGGATACTAAAAAATCTCCTACTAAGTACTAAATTAAGAAACAAATACAATATTTAAAGCTATGTGGATATTTTTGTTAAGTGTACGAAGACCTTTGGGGCGTAATTTTTCAGTAGCGTTTTGATTATTAGTTTTCAAAAAATAAGTTAGACTATTTTTAAAAAATTTATTATGCTATTCTATTAAAAACAAGTAGAATATATCACAAAAAAATTCCAATTCCAATATATTAATTTTTATTAGTCGAAAACATTAAATTTTATAGGAAATTGCAACTGTACAAACACTTTTGTGGTCCACTGTATATGAAACTGCAGATGACCAAAGGATATAGATGTTTTTATGTTCTAGTGATCCACAAGATCGGCTCCAAATGATTATTTCTTAAAATGCTTCTTAAATAAATTATAATTTTTTTAGTTTACAACAGTAGGTAGTGACGTGCTTTTAATCCAGAATAAACTTTTAAAAATCTGATTTAGTAATGAGGTCGATTCATCACCAGAGTGCGCTGTGATCGTTTGCCGATCATCACGCGATTATCAAGTAAACAATATCTGCTAATCGTATTACACATGTGGTTTTGCGCAAACTTTCAAATTTGCTTACATTGCTATTTTATATTCATTAAATATGTTAGTACTCTAAAAACTTTTAATACATTTTCTAGTCTTTTGATTTTTTGTATAGTTACTAAATATATTTATAGTTTTAGTCTACAGTATTGGATATAATTTTTAGTTTATATTTCAGTTCTTTGACCTCGTGTCTTGTGTTTTTGTATACTTTTAGGCTTAGTAATTTGTTTGTCAGTCAAATTGTGTATCAAAAAATTATGGATCATTCAATTGAGCAAAATCGACTATACTTAAAAATAAATTATAGTTTTAAAAAAACTAAAAAACACCCTTTAGTAGTTAATCGAACTGAGTTGTAATTTAATCTTTCAGTCGCCAAATCTGGAAATGGGATCTGGAATTAGTCACCAGATGCGGAATTGGATCTGAAAATGGGAAATAGTTAATCCTGATTATCCTGGTCAGGACAATGGAACAAAATTATTGTATTGTCATCGGTCCTGGACAAGGTAGAAAAATTTAGAATTATTCTGAACTTTTAAAGTGGGTAAAAATTGAGCTCAAAGATTCCGTTACATACAAGTGAAGCTTATAAAAGGGTGTTAATTAAGTGTTAAAACGTAGAACAAGGGGAGGGGGCGACACTTGGCGAGGTCAATTTTTTTTGCGACCAGAATCGATCGTCAAGAAACTTAATTTAGTGATAGGTGTTTTTGGCGAGCATAATCGATAACCAAGCAACATAATTTAGCGATAGGTGTTCCGAGAATTTACAAATTGTAATTTTGCCTTACAAATAAAGAGATATTAATGTGAAATTAAAAAAAAATATTTGCAATACTATCAGTAAGGCATATAAAAATATTAATTAATTGTTTTTTTTTAAGTTAGCGGAAAGAAGGATTTCATTTTGTTATTTGATAATAAATGCAAATCCGAAATAGCCGCTAAAATACTCAGTCAAATCAAACATGAATGAAACACGTGGCTATTTGCTTAGCCTACCATCAGGTGATTATGACGTCAGAGAAATTGAGTCCAGACCTGACACCTTTGCGAATATATTCTTGTAGAGAACATTTATTTTGAATCAAAACAACTACATATTGCATAACACTTAACATCTGAAGATTGCAAAATGCTGAAAATACCTTCCAATAACTCGAGCTATTTATAGAAGATCGTCATTTATTATATCAATTTTCCGGGACCATGAGATAAAAAGGATGTGACAAGAGGGAAAAAATAAAAGAATAAAAGCAGGTGGGAAGCAAAACGAAAAAAACACTCCATAATACTTATAACAATAAAGGTAGTTCATCGTTTTCACAATCATAAACGACACAGCCAGCTGTGCATTTTTCTTAAGCTCGATAGCTCATAGATAATAAATCAGATTCTTAACTGGCTTCTGGAAGTGACTTCTCTAAAGCTCTTAAGCCCAACACTCGGAGGGGACCGATCAAAATTTCGGAAAAATTGGGGATGGAGTTGAACAGGAACAGAAGGTCACTTATGAATATTTCATTCTTAGTAAAAATAAAGATTACATATATATAAAAGTAAAGGATTAGTACTTTTTATTTAAATAATGAAGTAAATACTGGCTTTAAGTATTGTAAATTTTAAGTATTAAACTTTAAAGATTTTCTGCCCCTGATGAAAAACATTTACTAGAACATGTATTTATATCAAGAATACAGTTTTTTATTTTACTATTTGCAACTACATAGCCATTATTACAACGTAATATTTTCAAAGAAATAGTGAAACATATGTGGAAAGATTCAAAAAAGAATGCATGGCCTTCTAATACAATAATGATTGTATTTATATCACTTAGCCATGTGTTGTGTGTCAGAAAGGTGTGTTAAAAATCTTGGGGGTCCAAGATGTCCGGCTGATACATGAAAGGGCAATCGAAAGTTTAAAATTCGCTAACCTAGAGGATTAACCAGGGACAGGAACAGAAATCAATACAAAAGCTCAAAAACTTATATTCCTTACATTATAAATGTATTTGTTATTCATCTATTAACATTTATGCGATAAACAAATAAGTAAAAGCTCATAACATGAATTATTCCTTCTCTTTACATCCGTTTTGCTACTATTGAATCAATGAATTGTTCAAAAATTCATTTGTCAAAGATTTGTTCTGCTCTGTTTTAAAATTGTTCGACATTTCTGTTCTTTCAGAGGCGTAATTGCTCGTTTTCCAATATCAGTTCCAATTTTCAAAAGTTTATCCAATATTTCTGGAGGCACAGAAATCGATCGTTAAAGTCAAAAATCGAATTACTTTGCTTGTTTGAGAGTAATTACTTGATTTAAGGCATTTTGAAGTATTTAGTTTTGTCTCTTTCTCAATATCATTTAAAACTAGAAAGAAACACACACACACATGTATATATATATATATATATATATGGCTAAAACTTCTCAACAAGAGAGATGAATAAACATTAATCAAAACTGAAAAAGATTTGAAATTACAAATTAACCATACAATAGATTTTAAAAAAGGTATATGAAAAAACTAAAAAAATATAGTTAAATATAAAAAAAATATAAAATCATGGCTGCTACAGTATTATAAACATTACTGACTTAGAACAGCTTGTATATAAAATAATTTATATAAAAGTGGGGTTGAACATGTTTTATGGTAAGCCAACCTTCCACTTTCTGTTAAAAAATCTGAGCAGAAACCTATTGTGAAAATAATGGATAGAAAATCTAAATCCATTATGAAAAAAATGTAACTTACCTAAAAATTATATTCAAAAATACAGAGTAGTCTTATTACAATAAAAAGGATTGGATAAAAAGCATAGGATTGGCTGAATAGTAGCACTTAGCTAAGGTATGAAAAGAATAGAAATAAAAAATTAAGAAATGTATGAATATCTTTTACTATTACATTTTAATTATAAACCCTCAAATATTAAATAAAATTTCACAAATATGTGTCAAATTGTAATAGCAAATTTTAATAGAACTAATATAGTTATTAACTCCAACTTTATGGAAAGTGTGTTATTCTAATGTTGATGAAAAAATATCTCGTGTTTGTTTTGGGAAAAAATATTTCATTCAGAATAATAATAATTATAATTGTAATGTAATCAAACGCTACATTAAATTTGTAATTCAAAAATAGTTTGAATACATATGCAATAATTTTTAATTCCAGAGCAAAAGCTATAATCATGTTTTACTTTTTTAAAATTTAGTTAAAATACTTTGAAATTTTTTATATTAATCGGGTGCAAATATCACGTATATACATTGCAAACTTATTGTTTTAGTACCTCGAATGATTTCCAAGAGATCAACAAGTGAAAAATATTTCATCAAAAACTAAAATATTACAGTAATTATTATGAAAACATTGAGTTAAACCATTGCTTCTCAAACTTTCAAAATTGCAACCCAATATTTAATCATAATTTTCATCACCCCCCCCCCTCTATACAACACAATGTATTGAATTCAATAATACTATACTTCGATGGTAAAGCTACAATACGACTTTAACCTCTTAAATGCCACCAGCGTATATAAACGTCTCTATCAGCCAAAGCATTACTTGCACAGGACGTATATATACGTCTTTCTGAAGTAAGATCTTTTCTTTGCATTGCTTTTCATAAAATTATTCCGAAGACTTTGGAATGCAAAAAAGGTCCTTGGCAGTGTTTGCGAAAGATTTGCTTATTTCTTCCTTTTCTTCCCCCTCCCACTAAAATATCCAATACGCACACCAACGTGGAAAACGGCGGCATTGATCAGCGAATCACATTTCTTTCAATCTGCAGTTAAGATATTCAGATAAAGACGGCATTTTAATCTATTAGTTTAAATGCGTTGAATGGACTATACTCAATTGAAAATATCAAAAGCTAGATTTTTGGTAGACCTCTGAAGAAGGTTTCGAATTCCATGGGGTTATTTTGGTATAAAAAATAGAAATACTTTGAATTTTGGAATGATTGTATTCCATTTGGTGCATATATATGTGCTAAGTCCACCCTATAAATTTGAAATCATTCGGTTCAACCATTGTAAAAATAAATGGAGGAAAGTTTGAAGAAAACAGTTTTGAGAAAAATGCGATGAAAGTTTCAAGTCCGATTAAAGCAATGAAAATCTTAACTTACCTTCAATCGGCGATGCCTGGTGCTGAATACTGAAAACAAGTTCAACGAAATATTCAATAACAATAGATATTTCCTTTTAAACTTCTATACTTGTGTGAACGTATATTTGCTAAAAAGGTCAATGGTATCAAGCCGACTGTACACAATAGGCCCAGCCTTCGATTGGCAACTCAGCGCTCCGAACACATGCTCTTTTAACACTTGCTTCTTTATAATGACTTCGAATTTTAAGAAATCATTTTACCACCGTATTATAGACATGTTAAGGAAGCAATTTGTGTAAAAAAATATTTGTTCTGATTTTTCGAACCTATCACATGGGTGAATTCCTTAAATTCAACACTGAAGATGCATTGTTGAACACTTCATTAATAAAATTCTTATACTCTATTAAACATCTAGCTCTTGCAGTTCCTTGGAAAGCTAAATATTGAGTCCCATTAATTATTATTGAGTCTTCGTATAAGACAACGCATTCCATCTTACGCAACGAATGCAGTCCATGAGATATTTTTCTGGGAAAGCTTGCAATAATGCACTACCGCAAACGTATTGATGGCATTATACAAAACGAAGACCATGGTTGCCACTTTAGCGCGTTCGACACATGCGAATTCAGAGTCGGAATCTTGGCGAGTGAATTTGAACGTTGGCGTTGTTACAATGGTGCGTTATAAATTTATTACAGCATCACTAAAAACTTTTTTAAGATTTTTGTCATATTATAAAATTCTATTTTTGAATTTTCTGTCACCATTGTGATTTTTTTTCAATTATACAATTTGTTCAAAATTGGTGTTATTTACAAGATTATTTAATTATAAAAAGATTGCAAAGACGAAATTTTTCAATTGCTAAAAATAGGTTATTCTAAAAATGGAGCGTTTTTTAAAAAATGTACATTACGTGTGCCTTATAAAAATCAGGTAGCTCATAAGATACCAAAACCCTTTCGATACATACAAAGAATATATTTTAAAAGTTCACTAAAATTTAAAAATTCCTGATTGAGATTTTGCTACATTAGAAAAATTATTATAAATTACTTAACACAAATTATTTTAAACGTCTTTAAAAACACAAATTAATGCATTAAATAATTGAAACATTTTAGCTCGGGTAACCTATAGTTAAAATTGAATTCAAAACCTAATAAGGATTCAATGTAAAAAGTCTCCCACATAAATATTTAAAAAAGTTTATAATATATTCACAATCAATATATAGTTCTTTGTAACGAATTCAGGAAATCCGTTCTAGCTATTCCCACGAAAATATTTTATTGAATTCCTTTAGTAAAAAAACAGACTTGTGAATAGCAATTAGTTTTATCGCTGAATCTATTTCTTCCTTTTTTTCTATAAAAAAAAATTATTTTATTCAATAAAGACATAATACATTTTCTACCATTTTTTATTTTACAAAGGAAGTAAATAATTCCAATTTTTTATTTCTTTTCAAAAGACAATTCTGTATTTGTTTCGGAATTCGGTTGTTTTATTAAGCGGCAATTGTTTAAAAAAGAACGAAGTGAGAAAAATGTTTTAATGGAAATATAGCTGTAATATATCATTTCAGAACGTTTTTGCATTATTCTATATTTATCTAGAATTGCAGTATTTCATACCAATTTCTTGAATAGTTACAAATGCATGCATAAAGAAGATATAATGGGTAGAGTAACATTTTAATAAATTAGTATATTTTTGTATACTATTTATACATTAAAATATATTTTAATTAAATGCATTTTAGTATAGTGAGTAAAAAAGTATTTAAATCAAAAAGGATTTATTGTACTGAAAGTACTGTTTTGTACTATTTAAAAAATTCAAATAAACCTATAACAAATCTCATCTCAGAACTTTTTATATCTTTCCTAAAAACTAATCTAGAATCACGATATTTCATACAATATAACTTGAAAATATTTCTACAGTTACAATTACGTGCATACAAGATATATAAATATAGTAATTTCTTAAAGTGTTAGTATATTTTTGTAAACTATTTATGTATCAAAATATTTTTAGAAAGTGCATTTCAGTATAGTGAGTAAAAAATATTTACATAAACTCCGGAGTATAACACGAACTTTTAACTCAAAAAGTAGGATCGAAAATGCATTTATTTATTATGTCTATTATAGCTCTAAGCTTGGTTGCTACAGCAACATAGTAGTCTTGTGACAAAAATCTGTTACACGAATTAAGTTGTTGCTAACACATACGGATTTCACGTGGAATGTTAAAGCTCGTCACATGGATGACTTATAGTTGACAAAAATGTTTTTAAGTATTAGAATATGGATTTTTAATGGATAGTTGCAATCCCCTCTTTTATAATATTAGTTAAAAACACAGCCCATTAACATCCAGCTTCGTAACTAACGGGTGTCTCAAAAATCTCGCACATCAACCTTTGTGGTTGAGTTTTAAAGACAGATAAATTTTGTCAAAAAACAGTATAAAAGACAAACAAAGGTTGAACAATAATCTTTATTGTCAGGTGTCAGACATGGTCAAATCACAGTAATTGTTCAAAATGACGTCCGTTTTCCTGGACGCACAATCCAAATATTTTTACAAGATTAGTCGATACTCTCCAAAGTGTGTTAGAACTAATGTCCGATATTGCATGTGAAGGATGTTATTCTTAAGTTCATCAGGTGTTTAAGGATTATTCCTGTGAAGGCAGCTTTTTTAAGATATTCCCAAAGGAAAAATCTGGAATTGACAATACCTGTGAATGTGGTGGCCAAAGTCCTTTAGAAATGACACCATCATCGAAAAATTACTCTAAAATTCCATACTTTCCCTTGATGTGTGACACATTGCATGTCTTGCAACAACCAAGCATACCATTCATCACTGTTCAGTAAGGATGGGAATTCCATAATGATGTTTACGTAGACAGTCGAATCGACAATGTTATCGAAGAAAAGTGGTCCCACAACACTGCACACCAATTTCATCATGTAAAGACGACTCCTGTACAATGTCCAGATTTGTGGTGGACTAATATCTGTTGTTTTAGTTGTCCATGTGTGTATCCATGCAAATGGAACCCCGTTTCATCTGTAAAAAAACCGTTATCCAGTTAACGGATGCCAAATGTGTCTAGGAAAGAACGAAAACATCTGAAGAAATGCAACCTTTTCTAAAAATCGGGAGGTTCCATTTCATGAACAGCGTGCATTTTAAACGATCGAAAGTTTATTTCACGTGCTGTTCTACATGCTGATGAATTTCGCATTCCTAGCTTCACAGTGAATTTTCGACTACTTTTCATTGGACATCTTTGTAAAGCGATCTCCATATCTGCCTCTTTTGTTTTCACTGTGGACGCTCTACCCAATCACTTCCTGCCTCCAACCAATCCTGTGTCATGGAACGCTGCAATAAACGTGTTATCGTTGATGCATTTGATGCTGTTTCACACCTGGATATGTCTGATGAAATGCATTTATCACACGGCAATGAGATTTTGTAGGGGAATAAAATTGCATGGAATGCTTATGGAAAAAATTATACTCCTCCTGTTATGCTCAACTGACTATAACTGACCCGAGTTACTTTCTAAACATCTTATGATGGGACTCTTGTTGCCATCTAGTGACAGAAATCTGAACTACCCCTTTTGGTGTTTTTAAGCAACAAGGATTACCATGTGGATGTGCTCAACTTTTGAAACACCCGATATTATTAAAACATACATTTCATTTCAATGACTATTTTCATCAATAGCTGCTTTCAATTAAAATAGTCCTGGATTATATTTGAAAAATAACAAATTTAAAAGTATGATTTTATTTGAAAATAGGAGAAGAATGAATGGAAACATTTATACAATGAAATTGACCGTCAAATGAAATAAAATAATTAAATTACTTTTAATATTAATGCATCAAGCCTTATGTAAATATTCTTTTCTCACATTTTATAAACTCAAAGAATCTTCCTCAACTGTTTTCCACCAGAAGTACCTTTAAAAAGTTCAGTGAGTTTGTTATGAGTATTTGTAATTCTTCCTAACCTCAAGAGATTATTATTTTTTTATTATTTATATTATTTTTTTTTTAATTTCTTTCTATTTTTTTTCTTTATTCCTTTGTATTGTGTGCTTAATACTTACTTCTGTGAGCCCTGTGTGATACTTTGTGGTGCACAGGGATTTTATCATTGTTTTCAATAAAAAAAAAATACTGTTTTTGATTACATGTGCAAATGTTTCAGCTGCCTTGACAAAACTGCTTATACCGCAATTAGTTTTTTTTTTTTTGTGTGCAAAAATAGGGAAAAAAACAACAAAAGATATTTATAAAAAATAAGTTTTACAATTCATTTACATATATAGCAACAAGAGTTGGTTGTACGACTTGAAATATCTAGTGATTAAGTATTGATGAAAAAACTTGACTTGGGAAACAGCTATATAACTCAGGAAAGCTCTCTCTCTCGAAAGGTTACTAATCCACATATTTGTGTATTCGCCTTTATGTAATATTTTGCGAAACCTCATTACAAATTAAAACAATGATTTAATTTATATAAATTAATTTTAAAAAATATCAAAATCAATTTATTTTTAGCCTTTTCGAAGTAACTACTCTGAAAATATAAGTTTATTGGTATCAATGAAAATGTCAAATATACTAATATAGTGAAACCAGTCCAGACATACAAATATAGCCTTTCGTCGACAATAGTAATAATAAAGGGTTAAGCGTTTCCCTCCTCATAAACGACATCACCAGCTGTGATTTTTCGTAACCTCGATAACACATTGACAATAAATCACAGATTCTTAAATCAC